>JASFXZ010000001.1:48029770-48137730 GCA_032209605.1 Mactromeris polynyma
ACATATTGTTAACTTAATAAACAATGGGAAGCTTTGTTTTCTCGTGAACTCTTTTTCCCGTAACATATTGTTAACTTAATAAACAATGGGAAGTTTTGTTTTCTCGTGAACTCTGTTTCACACAGGCCTGTATTTTCTAGTGCAGTAAGTAAAAGGTCCATATAATTATATGTTGCAGCCCAAGTGTATACTTGCTTTCTGCAACATACCACCAAACATATCGCTATTTCCTTTAAGATTATGTGTTGAAGGTAATAACAACGTACAATTAGTACGATAGTGAACTATAAAAACATGGTATTGGATCAAAAGATTTGATACGTTTTTGGACGGTACCACTCAGGTACCGTCTATAGTAGTGGCAATTTTGAGAGGCATGCAACACTTGGTTCCCGTTTTCAAAACTCAAAACAGACTGAAAGCCGGTAACATGTCAAAAACATACACATCGACCTAATTACTACGCGAAAAGTAGTTCCAAAGTTTACCGACCTTGATAATATCTCTCAACTCAACTCAACATGTTTATTGTGTTAAAGGCCTCCGGCCCATGCACGAACAATATATACGGGTCTAAATGTACGGGTGTGCTTGTCGGCGGTATCATCATCCTTCTTCCGCTTATATAGTTTACCATTTTTGAAGTACCCATACTATCCTCTCATACTCAAGTCTTTGATTTGTTGACGCTGGTGGTGAGTGAGATCATTTGATATTTGTATACCGTTTTCTCTTAGAACATCTCTATACTTGATAATATCATAAACGTTTCAATAAAATGAAATATTGAAAAGGTGACCTGCTAAAGTGGTTTGTGAACTAATTAGCTGTTTCTGTGGAGTTCAGATGGGTTTAAAGCAATGTATTAATACACACGAGTTTGTTTACAGTTTTGGATTTATCGTAGATATGGTCTCGTTGCTCACGACTATGAACATTATCGGTGTCATCTTTCTACGTACACCTCAGGCGACACCAAATTGATCTCGCGTTCGTCGGATTTCCGGCACCGAATTATCAGGATTTGAAAAACATTTTTTAATTTGCGCTATGTCGAAATTTCTCGGTACGAAAAAAAAGTGAATTCCGTATGTAATTTGTCGGGGTTTTGTTTGTTTATTATCATCCGCAAATGGAAGAACATGTTCCCAGCGACTACCGCGTTATCGTGTCGGTAGACTGTCTTGCAGACCTGTAGCAACAGTTTGTTCGGTTACAATTTTGTAATATTCGATCGCATTTAAAATCAAGCAAAGTTCAAGATGGCAGCGCCCTAGCTTGGATAGCCTGGGGTCCTGGCTCACTGATTGCTAACGCTGTCAGTATAGCCAGGCGGAATACAATCACTTCGATTATCTGATTGGACAAGATTACCTTATGCGCGCGCATTTTCTTTATCTGGTATCTTGATCACGTGATAAACTTCAGTCCTGATCAGCGCTGAAACATAGTCACGTGGATTGTAATACGCCTGGCCTTACCGACGCGGATCAATAGGAGGTTTGGCCAGGATTAAAGGCTATAGCTAGGAAAGTCATACAAATACTGAAAAATGCATGCATTAGCGAAAACGGATAATAGGAAATGAATCAAATTCGGATAGAATAAAGCGAGCATGGAGCTGTATAATATGTGTTTGGTCTGTCTATAGTTCTGATCAACACATATGTGTACGATTCGATGCTTCGTTATAAACGTCTTGATTGGGAAAATGCATTAATCTAGGATAGCATGGAAGAATAGCTACACAACTAGAATTTAGAACACACAATGGTAAGCCCCCTTATTTAGTTTTAGTTTTACATTGTTCAGAATCACCCTGTCTGTCAGTGGTTGTGTCCAGATATAACATACATGTATTTAGTTTAAGGCAAGAAATACTTAATCAGTTTTCAAGAAAATGTAACTTGGCAAACAGAAGCTATCAGAATTAGATTATGTAAGCCATCTTTGAGGCATATCCACCAAGGCATTAAGGAGTTATGACCCATTAACAGAAACTAGTTGTACATCTCATGGTAACATTCAAGTCTAAGTGAGTGGCTCACTGATGTCTAGTTTTAAGGTTGCAGCCAGCATTACTCAATGTTTTTGTTACTCAATAAATGAATAGAATTGGAGAAAAAAGCACTGTCAGTGAAATATTTAGAAATATAAGAAAAATCAAATGATAAATAAAGACCAGCCTGTCACCTGTGAAATTTTGAGAAGTAAAAAAACTACAAATACATATTTTGCTCGCTCGCCCCATCGTTTTCTTAAAAAAATCTGAAGAACTAATGATCAATTTGGTGTGGCCAAATGGGCGTTTATTAAAGCCAGTAAAACACTTAACACATTTATAACATATATACGCAAAGGTTAATTAGTTTCAAACGATTATAGATGCATAACAAATTCTATAAAATTTAGCTTTGTATTGTCATTTGTCGCGTCTGTCTATCATGTTTCCATACTTTAAAATGTTAGCACTTAATTATCATATCATGATATCTAGTCAGTTTTTGTGGTTATCCTGTTTCTATTACCCTTCTCAGCTTCATACTGATATCATAATATACATTTGTTTTTTCGCTCGCCCCATTTCTTTGGGGAAAACATCCGAAGAACAAAAAAATAATTTGGTGTGGCCCTACAACAAGATAAATAAACAGCTGTGGCAAGCTAGTGATATCATAACTTTATGCCTAGACATACAGATTTTACTCTAAGTTCATGCTGATATAATTTAATATGTCAATTTATAATTAAATATTCACAAACGCTACATAAAGGGTCTGATATCTTTGTATTTAATTTATTTACAATCGTGACAAACATTTCACTTGTTTTACAATTATACGGTTCTACCATTATAACTGACCATTTTTCTTTATTTCGGTTTGAAAATCTAGCATTTCTAGGACAAGTCGGATTGAAGATCTCTTGGAAAAAAATGTTTACTATTTTTCAATAAATTTTGTTCTTTTTCGCATTTCTGTCTTATGTTTAAGTTTTGTTTCATATTCCATGCAAACCATCGTACCTATTTACACATACTTTGATATTATAAAACTGTCTAGTTACAAAACGGAAACCTGTATGCAACGAGTTGCCAGCTTGGCTACAGAGACGAGTGGTACCGTCCCACAGCACTTTTGTGCTTTGATTATGATTAAAACACTCACCACGATCTTCTATGCTTGTACTGTAATGAGTGTAGAAAAATGTAGAGATGGCATGTAACTTAACTTTTGTCGTTCATCAAATATACCACACGATGAGTAATTGATGCATTTTACTAGATTGCTCTTTGTCTCATGAAATTTATCATAATAGCTCTTTTTTAATTGCTTATGTTGCAAATGTAAGTAATATCAATGTCACGTAAACTACTTTGAAACATAAGTATAAACAAGTAAAAACACAATGCTTCCTCACATTTACAAATAAAGGTACAATATTTAAGCCGAAAGTGTCAAATATATCAAGAAAACATTCTAATCACAGACTATTGTTTTCATTTTGAAATGCATTTTTTCCCGCAGCTTGCGAGTGTAATTTTCTTGAAATGGGTCGAAGTCTATATTCAATGTATGTATGCCGTTAGATAAAATACTTTTTACATTTGTTTTAAACGCTAATACATCATTTATTATAAAAGGAATATGAAAACTAAGTATAGACGAGTTGCAGCAATGACCTCTGTATTTCATCATTGTGGCAGTATAAGTGCTCCAAAATTGAAGCAATCATTATAGAAATATCTTCGAGACTGATTTCGGACTGAATAAAGCTATAAATATGAACGAAACGGATGCAAAATTGAGAGGAAATTCCCCGTATATGCACTTGGTGAATAAATAGCCTGAACAAACATACAAATACACCATCTAAGAAAATAAGGTAATTTTGATAAAATTTACCAAAAAAGGGTTTGCATACGTGAATAACATTTGTTGAAGTTGCAATCGTGTAATTCATCAAGTAAAGATGTATCGTTTATAAATACACAGTAAGACCGTATATCTAAGAACTAATTTATCAATAAGATATTATTACAAATATAACTTGTCAAATACATTGCACAGAAAGAACTAGAAGAGAAAGAGTGATGATGATGAACATGCATTCCCACTCTATTATCAATGCTGTATCTAGTTTATCAAGTTGTTTTGCAAGGATTTTCACTTTATGTAGAGTTCATGCTATTTTCGGCGGCTCATTGTTGCCAGCTATCATGACTTGTCCTGTGGTCTTTTCCATCCATTAATCTCCCATTGGTTGTCCTCTTTGGTTCTCCTAGTTATCCCATATGGTCGGCCAGGCCGTTCCTTACGCCCCTGTTCGCTTACGTATGTATAATTGAGCCTCCTACAATGCCTTATGGATTGTTGTTTTCCCGGAGGTCTGTATGTGGTTTTCCTGTACCAACTCATTATTTCTCTTGTCATACGATCCGAACTCATAGACACAGTGCTTAGGCTGCTCAATGTTGGCAAGAACTCGGTATGTTGCACATTGAGTATACTGTACGAGCTCGATTTTTATTAAATCCGTTTAAAGCGCAGATCGCTCAATATGCATAGGTTTGGCGAAATAGAAACATTAAGTCGTCAAATCAAACCTTTTGGGATCTGTGTAGAAGCGATTTTCTGAAAGCATGTTTCGAACAGACTAAGATTCTATCAATTTAATGATATTGTCTTGAATATCAAGAAGAGAAATGCAGACAAAACATTTTCACGGTGACAATGATAATGAGATTACGTGTCTCAAAAACGCTGGCGTTAAAAAGTATTAATTACATTGTCTGAATCGCTTTCAACAGAATTTAAGAGTGATACAAACTATTTGTAGAATGGTTTTATCACATATTCGTGCATGTGTCTACGATGCAATACATATAATATTACACAGTGTACATATAATATGCAAATGAGCGGGAAAATATAAAGCCAGAGGCTCGCTTCATATCATTTTATTCAACTCGTTCAATAAAGTTGATACCAAACAACACTCATGCAATATCCTCTATATAATGATTTTAACTAGTGTTAATTCCATCTCATTATGAATCTGAGTAAAAATAAAGATATTACTCTGATTTTCAGCTTCGTATTGACATTTTAATAGCGTCTATAAAGCCGATAAACAAAATAACTAGGTTATAGCAACTGCATTTACGCTCAAATCATTTTGAGTGTTGTTTAGGCGTTGCAATTCAAGGAACGTCTTGACTGTTAAACATGTTTCTTGTTTTTCCACTTGCGGAGAGTGTACAAAGAGTGTATTGTATTATTCAATTCCTGGCTATGATTATCATTTTACGAAAATGTATGATGAAGCCCGTTTCGTGGAAGTGACATTTTATTCGTCACTCTTTCTTACTTTAGATACATATTAAGTAACATCTATGATATTAATTATATTAGTGCACTAAATCGTTTTGTTGATTTGTTCGGTAAATATCGCCTGCAATTTATAAGTAAAGAATCACTTTGACTATACGTATGTCGTTTAATTGTTGTGTTGTCATATTTCTAAATAACCAATATTTTGAAAACGATATTTGAGAATTGATATTGTTTTGTGTCGGTTCTTATCATTAACACCACTTAAATATGCCTGTCAAATTGCTAGAGATTACTCTCCCGCCTAACAGAGTGGAATACAGAGCCTACTGGAATCTTTCTCCTTCGTATGGCGAAAATGTTGTTTGTGATTCTCAATGTCTGTAATAATAGATGGAATACAGAAATATGTAGTCCTATATCTAATATAGTGTAGATAGTCAGGCCAATCTTTCTCCATTAAATGTTTCAACAGCGTCATCACTCTTTTGTATAATATTACATAATTTTGTAAAGGTTGCATAACCGACACTGAGTCTATCATGTATAGAAAATGAAATTATGATTGATCTCATATTTCTGTCAGAATTAAGTATCGTCATACGAAAAATACCTACATGACGAGAAATGATGACTTATTCAGTCTTGCAGAATAGTTGCATAATCAAAACCAGTTATGTTTGGAGTGTGTCGGATATTTACGCTTTTTATTAGTGTTTGCAGTTTGTATGGTAATCAAAAGAGAGCTAATACGTTGCTACAGGGAAGGTCACATACATAAATCAGTGCATTCCCACACAGACCTCCGGGAAAACAACAATCCATAAAACATAAGGCACTTGAGGAGGTTCAAGGGTACATACGTAAGGGAACAGAGGCGCACGGAATGACCTGGCAGACCATAAGAAATAACTAGGAGAATCAAAGAGTACAAACAGTGAGAGGGAATTAATGGATGGAAAATATCACAGGACAAGTCAAGACAGGTGGCAACAATATGCCGAAACTGGGAAGAAAATAACCTGAACACTATATAAAGTGAAAGAATTGCACAGGGGAAAGGGAAATATAACATACATTCAAAACACAAAAATAAATAATAACTATACAGCGAATTACAGCCTTGGAACTGTCAGTAATGTGAAAATATGCTGTCAACAATTCACTTGATTAAAAGTATAACTATATTTATTTTTTGAATTTGCGATCAGCCTTAAATGTAGCCTCGGACCCAGATGAAATAAAAAATTAAAAAAACATGACTTTCTCAGTAAAGAAAGAATATCATGCAATGAAAGAGCCTTACTGACGATGCATTTTCAAAGTACTAATTTACGGACAGAAATCTGTCAACAGAACCGCCAGAGGAATAACAAATATTACAGTCATATATTAACACATAGACGCTTAAATGGTGTTTTTTCTAGTCACAGTCAATGCTTTCATCAAAAAGTCCCATTAAACATTTTAAATTATGCAAGTCTGCAAACGTATACCAAAGAAATAAAGACGTTCCTTTAATTGACATGAATTATTCATGGAAACTACTGCGTGAAGTATTGATATTTATTGTACATCAGTTATATCACTAACCGCTCCCATGACATGTGTCTGGACTTTCTTTGCCCATTCATCATTACGTAATTTACAGACATCTAATATTGTTTCTTTGAAAGGTTTTGTTCCAGGGCGACATGCAGTACGACATATTAGGGCTTTTCGCCATCGTTTAGGATGCTTTGGGTCAGGTTGAATGTTACATTTATTTCCACAAAATAGGCAATGTTCTCTAAAGTTAAATGCAGAAACTTCAGAACGTCGAGAACGTTTTACAGAGGGTTGACTCGTAGATGCGTCAGAACATATTCGTTTCAAATAGCGTTCAATATGTAATGGAGATGTGTATGTTGATACACAGTCTTTATGGTATTTTACAGTTAAAGAACTATCTTCATGTAGTTGCTTTTCTAGCTCAAAATGTAAACAATCTTGTCTATGTTTACTTGATTCAATGATATTTAGAATTCGTTCATTGCCAGCATTTAAAAGCTCTTTATGAGACTTGTTACATTTGAACACTCTTGACAGGGACAATATACACGTTTCCATTTGGTTTTTTTTACAATTGCACCCTGCTTCGTTTATTCAAAATAAGTAAGTTCATAGTTGATCCGATAAAGGAATCTGTGTAGAAAGGTGGTTATAACTGTCATCTGTATAAGGAATGCATTTTCTGAGCCCATATTTCTACCATAAACTGAAATAATAATAAAAAAAACATTCAACTGTATTTCAAGCAAATATTTCGACAGTGCTGTCGCAGATTTGAATAAGGTAATTAAACAAAGATGGAATTTTAAAGTTTATTTCTAGAACATGCCTCATTAATATATAATTGGATAGCAATACATCTTATATTTTAACTGTCATGCATTTAATATTGTATAATTTGCGTTAATAATAAGTACATATGTATAATATACCTGTCAGGATACTGCTACTGTCAGAAAACATTCAGGTTTGTGTTCTTAGGGCAGCTCAATTCTCCAACTGAAATAAAGAACCTTCTTTAGTGGAACTTATCGTTTATCCGGTAACCAGTACCCATCCGACTACTATTACACTTTCTTAAAAAAATTAAAATCTTCCTTTATAGAGGAGGAATCTTACTTTTTTTATTTTACAAGTCTGACTAAATAGTGACATATTATAAATGTATGTAGAAGTATCTTAATTTATTTAGCAATGTTTATATTTTTCAATGTATTTGCAAACACTCCCAACAAGGCAAATCTTTAATACCCCTTCATCAAATACATTTTAATTTTTAATGAATTATTTAATAGTGGAAATAATAAACACTAACTTACCTTCAAGAATGAAACAGTAAAGTTGAAAAATGACTCCCACATGTCAGTTGGGGATGAATCAAAGATGTTCAGCATATTTAGCAGAAGAATTTTACAAATGGTGTTTTTACAACAAAGGGAAGCTACTTTCGGAATAGGTTAACAACCAGAACCACATTTTCTTACTCCCTTTTGCATTTTATTAATAAATGAGCATGTCATACATCATATTCAAACAAATAAAACACAAATTCCTTCATATATTCATTAGTTTCCGTGATTATAGTATAAATTTGGCAAGGTTAGTTCAAAATGAACTTTTTTCATATTTTTTTTATATTACGGCAGCCATTTTGGTGGCCATGTTAGTTTTTTTATTTAATATTTATGCATATTAAACATATTTAAGACCTAAGTAACATAAAACATATCAATTTGCACATTTCTATACCCTTAAAATAATGTAACCAAGAAGATATTTGAATATACTGACAGTATCCAAATTTAGCGGCCATCTTGGCGGCCATCTTGGATTATTTCAAATTGCCCAAGGGTGACAAAGTGTCATACAACAGATTCTGAGAGAGGACATCTTCCCGAACATTTTGGTACCAAAACATTTTGTGTGTACTCCAAAGTTAGGTTCTGCATATATATATCACTGGCTGGCATCTGGACTAGTCCAGATGCCAGAGGGGGTAACCTAACTTTGGAGTACACACAAAATGTTTTGGTACCAAAATGTTCGGGAAGATGTCCTCTCTCAGAATCTGTTGTATGACACTTTGTCACCCTTGGGCAATTTGAAATAATCCAAGATGGCCGCCAAGATGGCCGCTAAATTTGGATACTGTCAGTATATGCTAATATCTTCTTGGTTATGTTATTTTAAGGGTATAGAAATGTGCAAATTGATGTGTTTTATGTTACTAAGGTCTTTTATATGTTTAATATGCATAAATATTAAATAAAAATCTAAGATGGCTGCCAAAATGGCTGCCGTAATATAAAAAACCCTAAAACAGCACTTTATGCCTTGTTATATCAACTCATTAGTACTTGTTTATACCCTAAATCATACTGATTGGTACGATTTAAGTTATTGTTCGATTTTAGAACTCTAATATATTGATAGACTTGTTCTTAATTCCAAAATGGCCGACAAAATGGCCGCCAAATTATACAAACTCATATGTTTCGCTGTTTTAATGCATTAATAAACGAAACAATTGTATTTTATTTGCATGTACATTAAATGTAAACTTATAGCGTCTCTTATTAACTTTCTTTCGACTCTTATTTGTTGTGCAAGTGTATACTCATAGCTTATATATCATTTAAAGATAGCATAACCAATTACTTATACTTAAATCTGTTGAACCCTAAATCAACACGTGATAGCAGAAATATTTAATGTACAGAAGAAACTTAGGGTGACCACATAGAAATGTAGTGTAGTAGCACGGGTGCTATTTTTTAAGTTTTCTCGGGATGCGACAGGGTGAGTGTTTAAGCCCTTTTATGTTTGCAATGTATTATAATGGTTTGGATGATGAACTGTTTCTGAATGGTTCTAAATGTATATATGTTGAAATTCTTAAATTATTCCTACTAATGAATGCAGATGATATTGTCATAATTTCAAATTGTGCCGATGTATTACAGAGACATTTGGACATTTTAAAAACGTATTGCTGTTGATGGAAAATAAATGTTTAATTTTCAGAAAAGGGGTATGTTTACCAAAATAATTTACATTTCACTGTTATGGAAACACCGTGAATATAATTCGAAAATATGTATACATACCTCCGAATAGTTTCTACCTCGGATGGTTCTTTTAGTGCGACATAAACAGTGGCTGGTCAAGCACAAAGTGTTTAATTATACCAGTACAATGGTTGAACACATAGCGAGTTTGTTTGATAAATTAGTGAAATCAATTCTGTTTTATGATACAGCAATTTTGGGTTTCGTGCAGGCAAACCAATTTGAACGCATTCATACATTATTTTGGAAGTCAGTTTTAGGAGTTAATGCAGTAGGCAAAATAATTTCATTTACGGAGAGTTTTGTCGTACCATTTTAACAAACAATGTATTATTTATATTGTTAAAATGTGGTTAAAAATTGTAATTCTTGTGAAAGAAACTGTATACAGTGTATGTAATAAAACCATGTTGGTGAAGACAGAACACAGTTAAAGACACATTTTGCAGATTAGGATTTTATGTAGCTTGTATAGCTAAAGGTGTTGGAAATACAAATATATTTTTAAGTACACTTAAACAAAGAGTGAACGATACAGTTGTTGCAGATTGGACTGCGAGATGGAACAGTTCAACTAAAATTTTATTTTATAAAACTTCATGTAGTTTTTAATTTCAACCATACTTAAAGCTTCTAGATATCAAATCATATTGAACTGCATTTGCTAAACATAGATTGTCCTCTCACGGATTAAACATCGAAACTGGCCCTTGGAGTAGAACACCGCTAGAACTTAGACACTGTCCTGTATGTAACAAGTTAGAGAATGAATTTCACTTTCTTTTTGAACGTACATTATACGAGTCTATTTTGACATAATATGAAGTTGTCTCGTAGACATGTCTGTAAGAATGTTTCTCAAATGCTGTATTGGCCAAATAAAAAAAGGAGTAGATCGCTGTAGTGCAACATATTGTATTCATGATCGCTGTTTCATACCTTTCTGCCATGTCTTTACGTTGCCATATCGCCACATTAAATTTACATTAATTTGATACAAAGGCAGCTTAAACCTTCAAATCCAACATACAACCGATTGATTCGACGAGGGTTAGAAATTGCTTATGCACATTACGGAATGTACTTAATATAATCCTCTTTTTCGTTCAAGTTTACCTAACAAACATAAAACTATAATTGTGTCATACTGTAAAAAGATCAAATCAACGAATACACCAATGATGTTTTCCTCTGTATTTGTCGACAAACATCTATATATTAAAAACGAACTTCAAATGTTTTAGCAAGCGTGTTTTTACTAGATTAATAAAACATGATAAAATAATATTTTTATAGGTAACACATTGCTATAATTCGTATTAAATTGTCGGCCAATGTAGCAACAGCGCCTGATGAAGACTGTTCAAATAAACTGCACTTAAATGTCACAGTTACATATTTGATTGATTAAATTTTAAACAATAAGGTTTTCGGTAAGTTTCAATTGTCTGTAACAATCCCATCTTATTGTCAAATATTCGAATTGAATTGCTTATTCTCGCTCGGGGAAATGTCGCGTTTTTCAATTGCAATGATGTGTTTCATTGATTTAGCGGTTGTATTTGACTTTTCCTAACTAAATCTTTTTCGCATAAGAAGAAGAAGAACTTTATTCGACAAATACAATGTGTGAAAAATGTCATAAATGACCCATGTTCACCAATGCATGCAGTATATACTGGTCAAATGATTACATAAGTCTAAGAACAAACTGTGCATCTTAATATATATTAAATTATAAATATTTGTATACCATCATTATGTTCAGATTCTCCTGATACAACAGGTTCAAATGTTCGATAAAAGCTATACAAAATATAAATGTTCAAGTCATGATTGTCAGAAAAAAATGCCCTCCGAATATACATGTACTTTTATAAAGTTAATCTACTGTTTTATTATGTTGTACTGTACATAGATGAGACTGAAATAAGAAATATATATGGTGTCTGATATCACATCATAAACATGCATTAACATTTATATGCACACACTATCATTTTCACGAAGTTCTTTTCTACCTTGAAATATCTTTACTGCACATCAAATTTAAAATGCATGAAATACAGCTGTTGCTAATATACATAACGAATAAAAACATGCTTTATAGAAAAACAATATGAAATAATTATGTATTTTTGGAAGTACGGGTGGTACTACAAATGTAATTTGTTTTATTTCATTAGAATCAACATAAAGAGATTTGTAGCAAACGTATTATTTAAATAATAATCAAACAAATTGATCACGATAGTATTGTTTGATGCTACATGCTGGATGACAAGACGATGCTTCGTAAATGCTGACTATGCATTGTGTAGGCTTTTTTGTGTATTTTTGTACCATTTTTCAATGAATATTACTTCACCAGTGTGCAATTCAATGTTTCATAAACATTAATATAAAACAGTCAGTGCGTTATTTACATCCATCACTTGCACTGAACATATGAAGGACTCAGACTACATTCATATTGAGAATATGTTTTATTATTTAATTAAAGATTAATTATCATAAAATAAGAGTCGTTAAGTTCATTTAATTGTTAAAATGCACTTTGATGGTTAATTTCACTACCATCAATCATTAACATCAAATATAAGAGGCCGACAATGAATCAGCTAGCTGATTTGTGTTGCATCATGTCGCTGCACAATCTCATAAAATAACAGAGTGTGCCACGTCAAATGATATTACAAAAGTTCCATCACAATAAATTATTTTTTAATAATTACGACGAATGCTACCTTTCAAACTTAGTTTATCTTGATAAATTGCCCTACTACGTTTCACGACAGGATCACGTGATCGAACGTTTTCGAAAATTTCCTCATTTCCTACCAAAATTGTATTCAGAATTAGACAACCTTGCACTAATGTACTTGATCTGTTTTCGAGATAATTGCAGTGTTGATAATCAACATCCCTTATGTTTTTGTTTATTATGTACTTGTAAATTAACATTATTGTCATCAAATCATCACAATATCAAACTCCTAATGATGAGGGAAAATTTAACAAAATACATCACTGCAAATTAAGCTAAATATACAGTAAATACAATGTAATTTTCGGAAAACAAAACTATTTTGTGACAGAGTTTCATAAAGCCGGGAAGCAATATGATGGTGTCTGAACAAATCATTAATACAAAGCCGGGAAGCAATATGATGGTGTCTGAACTAATCATTAATACAAAGCCGGGAAGTAATATGATGGTGTCTGAACAAATCACTAATACAAAGCCGGGAAGTAATATGATGGTGTCTGAACAAATCATTAATACAAAGCAGGGAAGCAATATGATGGTGTCTGAACAAATCATTAATACAAAGCCGGGAAGCAATATGATGGTGTCTGAACAAATCATTAATACAAAGCCGGGAAGCAATATGATGGTGTCTGACAAAATCATTAATACAAAGCAGGAAAGCAATATGATGGTGTCTGACAAAATCATTAATACAAAGCAGGGAAGCAATATGATGGTGTCTGACAAAATCATTAATACAAAGCAGGGAAGCAATATGATGGTGTCTGACAAAATCATTAATACAAAGCAGGAAAGCAATATGATGGTGTCTGACAAAATCATTAATACAAAGCAGGGAAGCAATATGATGGTGTCTGACAAAATCATTAATACAAAGCAGGGAAGCAATATGATGGTGTCTGACAAAATCATTAATACAAAGCAGGGAAGCAATATGATGGTGTCTGACAAAATCATTAATACAAAGCAGGGAAGCAATATGATGGTGTCTGACAAAATCATTAATACAAAGCAGGGAAGCAATATGATGGTGTCTGACAAAATCATTAATACAAAGCAGGGAAGCAATATGATGGTGTCTGACAAAATCATTAATACAAAGCAGGGAAGCAATATGATGGTGTCTGACAAAATCATTAATACAAAGCAGGGAAGCAATATGATGGTGTCTGAACAAATCATTAATACAAAGCCGGGAAGCAATATGATGGTGTCTGAACAAATCATTAATACAAAGCCGGGAAGCAATATGATGGTGTCTGACAAAATCATTAATACAAAGCAGGAAAGCAATATGATGGTGTCTGACAAAATCATTAATACAAAGCAGGGAAGCAATATGATGGTGTCTGACAAAATCATTAATACAAAGCAGGGAAGCAATATGATGGTGTCTGACAAAATCATTAATACAAAGCAGGAAAGCAATATGATGGTGTCTGACAAAATCATTAATACAAAGCAGGGAAGCAATATGATGGTGTCTGACAAAATCATTAATACAAAGCAGGGAAGCAATATGATGGTGTCTGACAAAATCATTAATACAAAGCAGGGAAGCAATATGATGGTGTCTGACAAAATCATTAATACAAAGCAGGGAAGCAATATGATGGTGTCTGACAAAATCATTAATACAAAGCAGGGAAGCAATATGATGGTGTCTGACAAAATCATTAATACAAAGCAGGGAAGCAATATGATGGTGTCTGACAAAATCATTAATACAAAGCAGGGAAGCAATATGATGGTGTCTGACAAAATCATTAATACAAAGCAGGGAAGCAATATGATGGTGTCTGAACAAATCATTAATACAAAGCCGGGAAGCAATATGATGGTGTCTGATCAAATCATTAATACAAAGCCGGGAAGCAATATGATGGTGTCTGATCAAATCATTAATACAAAGCCGGGAAGCAATATGACGGTGTCTGATCAAATCATTAATACAAAGCCGGGAAGCAATATGATGGTGTCTGAACAAATCATTAATACAAAGCCGGGAAGCAATATGATGGTGTCTGAACAAATCATTAATACAAAGCCGGGAAGCAATATTGTGACATTTGCATTTACCGAATCTTTCCGTCGTGTTCTCTTGTCATTGCCAATGTGCCGACGATGATATCTTAAGTTTGATAGTTTATGTTAGAAAAATGGTATCAAGCACACTAACCCTTCTGATACTAACACTGTCATTTATACCGAGACGGATCTTACCGAAATGAACCTACATATAAATGACAACACCTTGAAGTGGGTAGTGGAGCGGGTGTTTTAGCTTTTATTTATCCACGCTCGTCATAAATCAACAAGGATCGTGACAAACGGCTCTCATTTGGCAACATTACGGCGGCTTATCGGTGACATGTATGATCGTTTTTATTTCGCGTTAGCACGTAAACGCTTCTGCAGAAGCACGCTAACGCAGAGGTTATCGCGTGCTTCCGCGAAATAAAAAATCGCACATCTCACCTCTTTGTCGCCATACAACTCTGTTATACTGAAAGACTAACATATACAAGTAAAAAATTGCTGCCTGATGCAGCAAAGGTGGGTGCACGGCGTAAACAAAATGAAATAGAACAACTGCAATTTGAACTAACAGTATGTGTTTATTATGCTTTAATGTGTAACTATATATTAATGTATAAAAAGTACATTTGTAGTTTTAGTAGTAGGAATTTATTAAGGAACAGACTAGTTTTTGTATGGACAGTTAAACAGAAATAGAAATTAATAGTGCGGAAAACTTTCATGATAATGAACATCATTGCATGTAAATTAAGACAACATTATACATCTCAAAATGCAAAACATTGATTGAAACATATTAACATAAATCACAATCATTATCACGGTAGAAATAAATAAATAAAGAAATACCGACAAATTTTCATAATTAGTATTTACTAAAAATTAAAAAGAAGAACAATAATCACTAAATGATATTGCATATCATGTCAAAATGTGAGAGCACTACAGTTTAATTAACAACATGTCAGTGGACAAACAGACATCCAGCATCACACACTGAATTAATCAAGCAATGTGTGAATGTAAAATGAGTTTAGACATTTTGAAAGTTAGAAAAATAGTGTAATTTAATGTAAAGGAAAAAGTGACACATGAGAGAACTATAAAATGCTACCTGAATGAACAAGTGGTAGGAAGTGAAAGCAAACCGTAGTTTATGAATGACTATTATAATAAGGCAAAGAACATAGCTAAGAGAAATAAAACCGTATTTACTTATATCTCACACAAATTTACAGTGGAAAGAAATAATGCAAAAGTGACCAAAATGCAACACAATAACTCAATACAAAAACATTAATCACTAAATGATATAGCACCTTGTCAAAATATGATATCACTTCAGTATGTAACAACCGCATGCTAGAATCACACACTGGATAAGTTATCAAGCAGTGTGAATGTATAATGAGTATAAACTTTGTGGAGGACTGGATAATGGTGAAATTGTATATGTAAATGAAAACTGTAAATGATACCTGAATCTACAAAAGTGATAGGTGTACACAGACGGATTTAGCAGACTTAGTATATGAATGACTAGAGAAGTAAACAAAAAGAACATAGCAAAGAGAAATATAAACGTATTTACATGTATCACATACATATTAACAGTAGAAAGAAATAATGCAATAATGACCAAAAAGCAAAAACGATTACTCAATACAATCAAAGCAAACAAATGGGGTGTGGGACAGTACCACTTGTCTATGTAGCCAAGCTGGCAACTCGTTGCATATAAGTTTCTGTTTTGTAACTATAGTCAAACCTGTGTTAAAGACCACCTGCGAACAAAGACCACTATTGCAAAACCTGTCTGCAAAGACCATCAATTTTATCTCCCATCAGACCATTTTAAATGATATTTAATATGTTAATAGAGACCACCTAAACAAAGACCACATTTTGCTGTTCCCATGGGTGGTCTTTACAGACAGGTTTGACTGTAAACAGTTTTATAATATCAAAGTTTGTGTAACTAGGTAAGAAGGTTTGCATGGAATATGGAATAAAACAAAATCATAAATGTGAAAAAGAATAAAAAATTATTGAAGAAAGAATAAACATTTTTTCCAAGAGATCTTCAATCCGACTTGTTCTAGAAATGCTAGATTTTCGATCCAAAATAAAGAAAAATGGTCAGTAATAATGGTAGAACCTTAAGACTGTAAAACAAGTGAAATGTTTGTCACGATTGTAAATAAATGAAATACAAAGATATTAGACCCTTTATGTAACGTTTGTGAATATTTAATTATGAAATGACATATTAAATTCTATCCTCGCTAAATTAGAGTAAAATCAGTATGGCCAGGCATAAAGTTATGATAACACTAGCTTGCCATAGGTTATGAGTTATCTTGTTGCAGTGGGGTATTTTCCAATTAATTTTCAAAGCACAACTTAGATGAAAATGTAACAGGTTTTTTTAGAGATGAACAGCAGACAAGGTTTTCAAGTTTCAGACACCTGTGACCTTGACTTTTAACATTATGACCCCAAATTACAATATGAACTACTAGACTTCATACTGATACTTCCCAGCAAGTTGATGAAAATCTATTACTGGATTTTGGAGATAAAGGGAGAACAAGGCAGACTGGACAGACAAACATACAACATGTGGAGACATAATAAATACAAGATGATGAACACATATGTACAAGCAATAACAAAGTTTATATAACTATACATTGTAGTTAAATATTAGTACTAAACTGTTTACTTCATATGCAGCTTAATTGCAAAAACATCATCTTTTATATAATTTATACATGAATCCAGGTCAAATCATCCAAGCTTTGTTTTAAAGGAAACTACTTTGAGCTTAGTCAGTAACAAAAAGTATGTTAGACCAGTTGTATCAAAAGTTGAAAGTAGACTGCAGACACAGCATAGGGCTATTCAAGGAACATTTTTACCCGGTTTGGTTTAAACTGCTCTAGCAGCTTTAGATATAATATCCAAAATATGTCAGCGAATCAGATGTTGGATGTAATTTTGGTACAGTACAATCATGTGCCATGTTCATAGCAAATCAGCCAAAGGGTAAATAGATTTTTTTAGAAAAAATGTCTGGCAATCAGAAGCCCAAGTGGCTATTTTGGAATTCGAGTGGGGCTGAGTGGGGCTGTGTGACACAATATTTGAGGACAATCATGCAATGAACAAATCTCGAATGAGTTAAATAATTAAAAAATATCAAAGTGAAACAAACAGCAATAAAACACCTGAAGACTGAGGCAAGACATGAATATTGCAAAAGCACATTAATGTAAGAACTGTTACAAGTATCAAAGACAAGCTAAGTCAACTATCAAAACACAGTACAATATATTCAAATAAGAGGCCCAAGCAAAAATTAAATCAAAATAAGGGAGGGCTTGGTTTTTTTTAAACTTTTGAGTGCTGACTGGGTTTTTTTACATGTGGTTTTTTGACATACTTAACTTTTGCCATACAGTAAAAAGGTATGTATGTATAGTATTACTGTGTTTATGAGGTCGCCCGTCGCCGCGCACATTTTATAATGCACATTATGGTAATTTGGTCGACCCGGTATGTCTGCCGCACACCATAAATATACTTTTTTGATGCCAGTAGAGAAGTATAGGACAAACAGACAATTTTTGAAGCCAAATACGGTCACTGCATAGTGCCAATGAGACCCATCGTACAGTTACCATTTTCCTGGCATCTAACCAGTACTTTCCTGGAATCTACCCAGTACTTTCCTGGTTACATGCCAAGGCGTATGCACAAATATTATAAATATTGTCCCTGAAGTAAATTTCATTGCACTAACAAGCTGATTTTATACATTTAAGAATAAAGGGCCAGAAAATACTGCACTCCACAGGATGCAATATATTAACCCCATTACCTACAGAAATAAAGTTACTGCTAATGGTAAATTTCAATTTTTAAAAGCAACCAATGAAGAAAATAATAAAGTGGTGTGTTAGAGGTTGTTGAGAGGAGTTTTTTTTCTCTCTCTGAAACAGTCGTAAATCAAGAATAAAATCCACATTTTTTGTTTCTAGGGTTCCCTCTGTCATTCGCCAATAACATCAAATGTGAAAAAGACAATAATTTGGCAACAGGTTTTCAATTTTGGCAACAAAAATATTCCAAAAGAAATTATACTTGTAAGCAATTGCATAATTTTTCATGCTTTTTATCAAAATAGGTGTGTACTTTGAATATGCCACAGGGAATCATGTCTTCAAATTAAAAAAAATTAGCACCTTCAATACCGGGATATGAATAAATACCGAATGATATCAGAAATGGAAGTATCTAGTTTTTCGCATAACTTTGATTGCAGTCTCAGTTGTTCCGAATAGATAAGGGATCACTGTCCTTGTAAGTGCAAATGACACTTATGTAAAGTTTACACAAATCAACAATATGAAGCTCTAATGTTCATCTTGCATATCTGGGAACATCTGCTTCACCATTCCTACAGGTACCACAACTACTTTGTCATCTATTGTTAAGAAGGAGAACTCATCTTCTTCCTGACAAACACTATCCACCTCATCAATTACGTCTTCTACTGGAAATTCTGTTTTCTGTTAAAATACAATAGTATAGGTATATTGTAAGGGTATTAATGAAACATATTTAAGAAATATCTGAACAATTTTTGCTATATTTAGGTGTTGAACCTTTCGCCTAGTGTTAAAGCTCTTTTTGATGGAGTGTGAGGATAAGTGACCCAATCGTGTTTATGATAAAAAAAATGTATTACTTTGATCTTGCTGCTGCATATACTCTTTGACGGTTTGTTGTTCTTTAATTGTGTATTTCTTTACTTTTCTGCTTTAACAATGGATTTAGTTACATGTTTATTATAACCATGACATATTAATGTCTCCATGTAAAATTTAATGGTATTAAAAAGCATTAGCCAATAACAATATATTTCAAAAGTATCAGTTGACAGCTGCTAAAGTTATTAAACTAAAACTATCTGAATGGACAAAAAAAACTTTATGCCTTTTTGATGATATAACTACTGTACTAAAGTACATTCAGAATTTTTTTGCAATATCTTATTTTAGCTTAAGGTAACAGGCGACAGGATTGCAATAATTTGAACTTGCTATTTAAATTTGTATAGCAGAATATCAATGTATCATTTCCTATAATTGCAATAATTAACCTCACAATTTGTCTGTTGTTCAAGACACAACACAAATCAGATTTCCCACCCTTCCCAAAAAAAATTCAAGGACTCTTCAAAGGGTATTTTCACAAAATTCAAGGACCAAAACAGCATTTGTACTGCTATTTTATTCATTCAACATGTCTTTCAAATTAACTTTTTCCATGAACATTTAAGTATTAAACTTCAAATTATGAACTTATATACAAGGAAATGTTACACGTACTTCAACGCAAGTTTTCCAAGGCTTTCAAAGTCACTATTTTTTATCTGTTTAAAGTGAGTTTATTATACAGTAGGAGAACCATGTGACATACCGTGACTAAGGTCTGGGATGTTGTTGAAAGGGAAACTTCATTTCTGTAGGTATTTGTAACACTGTCTGTTATGACAAGTCTCCAGGTTGAAAGGTTTCATTCACACATTTGCACCATAAGGCCACCTAACATTTGTTTGTTGCATCTTCAAAATATATGTTCTTTATTTTGACATTCTCAGTACCTCACATACAGCTTCTTCGGAACTTCCTGCAATAAAAGGTAAATCAATAAAATACTGCATTAGACTTTCCAATGGATAATAATGCATTTTGCCTTTCATCTCAAATAATGTTTTAGAACAGCCATTCATTTGCTGATCGTGTATCTGAAGACATCAATTTAAAGATGTCATCAGACAATTATCTTAATTGAGATTCTCCATCTATCATTGGCAGTGTTTTCCGTGGATTTTTAAAATTGAAAGTCATTGCAATTTCATATCCGAGGCCAGGGTCATTTCCAAGTATTGGAGGTCATACAGGAATATGCTAAATCGAGTCGACGCTTATGTACTTAGACACATTCAGTCTGCATGTAATAATGAAATTGAAAGTTGAAACTGAAAGTACATTTTCGGAAAATCGCTGTAAGGTTAGAACATGTGATCAGTGTATTTAATACAACCTGCGAGTTTAAACGTTTACATGTTAATTATCACGCATGTTTGAACGATACATGACTTATGATTGAGGGAAAATACTGCAAAATATTAAACAGAGCACAGAGACGAATGCTGGCTGCATCATAACAATAACAAATAAAATGTAGGTCAACCACGCGATGGGTCAACCTCAATGTTGAAACGATAAAATTCAATAATTATACAGTTGAAAATATTAGTTAATGACATCAATAATAATATACAACAAAATCACATACCTTAATTTAGCTTTTGTAGCATACAAAATCAAGAATGACGTTACAACGTACAATCGTTCGCTTCCCGACATATATTCCCGCCGGTCTGCGCAGGCGCACAATAGGCTCTGGGGTGGGACTGAAACCCGTTATCCGTGATTCTCCGGGATCGATTTTTAAAAATTGTTCGAGTGGAACATATGTTAACTGAAGGGTGTAAACGAATGTTCCTCTATCCGTTATTGACCGTTGATACCTACGATATAGTCCAAAATATCGATCCCGGATTTTCCCACCAAAGTCCCGGATTTTTTTAAAGTCCCGGATTTTAGTCCCACCCTAGGCTCTGTTCGATTTTCCCCCAAATTTTGTTCTTAACCGAGTTCATTGCAAAACGACGCTAACAGAACTCAATATGCACGGCGTTGACACGCCGTGCAATAACAAAGAACGAACCTTGCCTATCTGATACAAATTATGTCGACGATTACGCCATATGTTTATATGCATACTGACCATACACTTGTTGTATTTTAGGATTGTGTTCGGGACATTGTTGGCATTAACTTTAAATTGGCTCTGGTACTTAATGCAGAAATGGTTTCAAAGAGTATCTCGAAACCCGTCCTCTGTTGGTAATGTATTGTACTGTTGTTTCGCAAGCTTTAGGGCAATGTTTTCGTTGTCTCCTTGTTTCTTGTTATACCGCCCGATGTTTGTGCCTGTGTTCATCAGTCTCGGCTCTATTAATAGGACATTACCATTAAGATATCCCGAGCGTGGTCTCTCCTTATATTGGTTTATATTTTGATCCTTCTTGTTTATTTTTCCTTTTACTCAATTCAAAGTAATTTAGTTTGATAAATTGCGTTATTCTCTCGAAATCTAATACATGTATAAATATTTCAGTTACTAAAAGTAAGGTCAGTATAAGGTTGCGTGTTAACTTGGCGACTTCAATATTCGTTGTTTTAGGTAGTGTGCGTACACATTTATAGCTCTTAAGTTACCGTAGTTATGTGTACATGTTAGCAATTTTTGATCAATTAACAATAACGTATGAGGTTAGCTAGCTGTTAATTCGATTTAAACCTGAAATTATATTTATTGTATAACATCATACAATACGTATATAAGTATAACCACTATTGAATAACGCGTTAGCTGTAAGTGAACGTATTGACTAGCATATCTATCGTCTGCGTATTGGTTTTGAATCAGGTCAGTAATCGAAATGTAAAGACGGTATTATTCTCGAGATAGAGTTGCAACAGGAAATTAGGTATTTTTTGTCGAGTTCTCGTTGATATCAAAATACTGCTACCACGATCGCAAAGCATGAGAACACGTAGATTGGCCATCAATGTGAACTAGCGTGCATGTAACTTGTTTAATTATATCTTGGATTTATACTGCATGGATTAGAAATAAACAACTACTCAATCTGTTTATATCGAAATCAAAGTAGTGTTCGTGTTTTTCTGTTCAAATGTTCGTGCGTCATAACACAATCATGTTTTTAATTCGGTAGTTTTCGTTTCTTTCTGCGATACTTTACTTATCAATATTCTCGGACAACTAGATAGCTATGACGGACAAGTCAAATTTTACGTTTCAATTGGTCCGGGACAAGTGTCATTGAACAGAATTTCTAGAGCCCTGCAGCCACGTTATTGTTGTGTAAATTAGCAATTGCCGCACATACGTTTGCCCTTACACATTTTCAACGCTTAGTGTTTTGTGCGCTGATGGTCCGTTGAATCTGTTTGGGGAGGCTTAACCTTGAAATACAGCGTTCCCTTAACCAACTTTAACCCTTCAATTGTGTGGAATGGACTGATGTTTTTTCTTCCAATAGAGAGAATAAGTTGCTACAGGGAACGCCACATACATAAGACAATGCCTTTCCACATAGACCTCCGGGGGGAAATATGAATCCATAAAGCATAAGGCACTTGAGGAGGTTCAAGGGTACATACATAACCTCGAGACAAATTACATTGCAATATAAGGTTTACAAACAAGTAAATACTTACTCAACTAATGATTCATATAATCGTATACAATCTTTTCTGATCGTCAGACATATTTTAATATATAATACAAATGTGTCTATGTGGCATTGGATGAGGTACTCAGACATTTCACAAATTGATGAATGACAACAGGGGAAACATCACAATCTGTTTGACCTATGGTAATAAATTATGATTAACTGTCACACTCTTACTTTTTTATTTACGGATAATTATTATTGCACATATAGTGCAGAAGGAGAAAAAAATACGGACACATATGTAATCGTAAATAAAAAATAGTTGGTTTCGGTAAATGATTGACCATGCGCTTGCAGTATTAACCAATTATATACAATAGTAGCAAAATGAACCGTGCTTGTAAAGCAGTCGGCACTTCTCAAAATACGATATTAATGAATGAAAAGTGATCCTGTTTTTATACGTTGTCTTCTGTCAATATTCACTTTATTAGAATTATTGTTGGAACGAACTATTTTTCTGGTTTATTTGGTCAGACTTACTCGTCCTGTTTGTTCGTGTTCGTAAATATGGTATACAAAGATATCTGCATACACCCAACATTACTTTATTAACCACTTGTTCGGACAAGTTGATTATCAAACTAATGTCAGATGTTATAATGAATAATTAAGATAAAACAGGAACCGCCGTATCTACAAGACAATGCCTCCCCTACAGGTAACATGGAGACATCACAGGTGTTGAGACAGTGCAAACTCCTGGGAATATGGCGATAAGCGATTGTTCGGCTGATTAAAATATCAGTGAGAGAAAAATTAGTAGGGGACAAAAAACGAGGACATAATCCATAACCGGACAGGCTGAAACAAATTGAACTCAAACCGATGGTAGGGGGGTAAACACGAACAGGATGACAGGCCGAAACATTTTGTTAAGAGAAATTAAGTGTTTCTCAACAACATAAAGGACAATGACCACAAATATATTTACTGCCTTTAAACTGTCAGTACAAATAGTTTTTCAATTAATTTAACCTCAAGTTGTATGGTCATAAATTCCCAACAAAATAGTTGGCGGTATTAATCCGTAAAAGCTATAAACCGGTACACACAATAAAAAAACACAATTTATATAAAAGACATCAAGTAAACAAGCATCCTTATGCTGAGCTTGCTCCAAGTAACTGAAATATTTAAATCAGAATGCGTAAAAATTACATAAACTCGCGAAGCAAATAAATTGAAAAAAGATAGACAAATTGAAACAAAATAGACATCTATATACTACGGTGGCATAGAGGTGACATTTGTGAAATTAGTTTTATCTCGTGGCCACGATTTACCGACTCGTTCCTACGACTTAGTATGTCATGGGAACGAGATAAAAATAATTTCACACATGTCACCTCTATGCCATCGTAACATACGGAGGAACATAGCATATAAAACAGATTCAGAAATAAAATGTAAAATGATGGATATATGCCACTGATGCTAATTGAAGTAATGCAAAGAGAACCGAAATGACTTCATAGTAAAACACACAAGCTGGATAAAAAATAATGAAAGCTGAAGCACACATGGACAAACATCCGTCAGTATAACTTAACAGCATAGTCACAACAGTACAACACACACCAGAAGGAGACTGAACGTAGCTTAAAATTCTCGTTATAACTAATTCTGCATTAAGTTCAAGAGCACAAGTTAATGCCATCAAAGTCGCTCGTTCCCTTTGTTCACGACATAATCAATACCAAACTGTATGGGGATAAATTAATGACATAATTCAAGCACTGGATGTACACAAGAACAGTGCAAGTTTGGACCTATGGGCGTTTTCCTTACCTGATTGTAGAACATGATTTAATTTCGAACATCAATTACGTATACAGGTGCATTGTTAATTGCGATTCCAGCTCTTGTCAATGCCCTGAAAAGAAGGCTTAAATCAATATTGTTTTTGGTTATAAAATACGATTAATTTGTCAATGTCTAATATCCTAACGTTTTGCTATCTTAAAGATATCAATCACGACGTACTCCATTAACAATGATGGGAGATACAGGATGTATGATGTCAAAGTTAAATGAAAACATGTTTACAGTTGCTTAAGAAAATTGATCGGAATCAAAGCCACATCTAAAAAAACTTTAAATGAAAGCAGACGATATATCTTACTGCATACGGCGAGAAGAAATTCTGTGCACTTCGGAATGGAACTGAATATATAAAGTTGATTACTGCATTTTTGGCAACATGTTATTGTAAGTTTTATTTTACAACCTGACATTGTTGATAGAACGACGAAAACGCCTTATGCAACTGTAAACATTACCTAAATGTTCCGTAGCTAGATTTATTATAAAAGCACACGTTATTAGACTTTGCACATTTGGGATTTCAAGAGTATTGTAAGATAGTTAAGCATGAAGCATATCTTGATTATGTCGACTGGAGTGGCAGATTTTGTATTCTTAGCAGCATTACTAGCAAATAGCTTTTACATTGGTGTATGACACTATACGGTAGCATTTTTATCAAATTACACATTATACATGGAATTACACGTATGTGTAAAAACTCGTTCCGCTTACTACAGTAAAACAATAAAATGCACGTTTAATTTGAGTCGAAGACATTAGTCGAGTGCACTTGTTACTACTTGTTGCCCAGTTGTAAATTTAATAACGATACTTTGACATGGGCATCGTAGCCAACCAAATGCATTAAAAGAAATAAATTGAATGTCAATAAGAAGACGACAGTTAATTTAGAGCTGTACCGTACGATTGGATGTTCAGTGGAGCAGAAAAACAACATTTGTCATTCCATTGTAGCATGCCCATCGACCACGACGCCTTCAATGTCACTTTGATTGCTATAAATTATAAACGTTGTTTTTAAAACTAGAAATGTGTCCATAGGACACAGATGCCCCCACTACAGCAAATGCTATTAGTCTGCTCATAGTAAACAACTGTATTGATTATGATGATAAGTTAAGGGCCATAACTTCGCACTAACTGGGCAGAGTAAAGTGTTGTGAAATAAAGTCATGTTTGAGAAACACGAAAAATCGGTCAATGGCGCCATTTAGAGATATGCACCACAAAAGATTGCATGCTCTGTATGTTATACTTTCAATTGCAGGGCAGAGAGCCATACATGAAACCCAAGGCGCAAAACTACGCATACTGGTGAACATTCCTATACAGTCTTGTGAGTGTAGCTGATATACTGTTGGAGATATGCGTGACACAAAATTGCACGCTCTGAAAGCTATATTTTCAATAAGTCAAGGGCCATAACTTTGCACTTACTGGACATAGCCAAACACGAAACCCCAGGTGAACAACTCCACATGCTGGTAAACATTCCTGTAAAGTTTTATGGATCAGGCTGATTTCGGTAGGTAGTTTCACCGGAACTCAGTGGATTTCGGTAAGGTAACGCACCCCTTATCAATAGTTTAATCAATCCGCGTCCAGGTTACAAACGTTGTTCGGTTGAAGAGAAGTTTGTTTTGCGGTAACGTAATATTTGAATTGTTTACACAACACTCATATGCAAATAGCAAAGTCATGTTAGTACGGTACAATGAACATGCTGTTTCTAGTTTTAGTACGTCAAGTGTTACATTATCTTGCTTGTTCACTCAGGTAGAGGGACTAGACTGGTGTTAAAAACTCAAGATGTTGCCATGGAAATCCTACAGGGCAAACACAATGGAATGTTAAAGGTCAATTAATTATCGTTCTCTACATGAAATCAAGATACGTGCTCACATAATGTACTGACGTAATAATACTTAATAATGCTTAAGATGATGTGAAAGATACGTTAGGTTTATGTATTTAGGTATGTAGATGTTCCTTTTGTAACAATATTTTAATCACAAAATTGTAAACGGTGGTTCGACCAATTGACAGAGAAATGATATACATTATATGAAACTTGCATTAATCAGCCAAATAATTCCTTTTCAATGTTCCAGACAGATTCAGTTTAAAATCCCCAAAATTGATCAAGTTAAACTTCAAAATTGCCTTCAATTGATAGACACTTATTTCCCTATTACTTCTTGAAAGCCTGGAACACACTTAAAGTGTAAACGAGATTCGTCTGAAAAATACTGTGGGTAATGGTAAATGAATTGACACGCACTATTTCACAGGGGTTGAATAGAACTCGAGTAGTTTTGTAAGTACTGGTGCTAAAAGGTCTACACAATAAATATCTTAAATGATTGTAATTGACAAAGCGTTACGAAACAGAACAAACTTATGAATTACGAAATATATTAATCTGCTGTTTACCTCTTTGAAATAGATTTTTTTTTATTTTAACGCAGTTTGCAAACACTAAATACCCTTTGAAATTCATGGTCGTGTAGTTTTAATTAGATAAAAGATTCATGACATATTGCGCTTGTACACTTGTGGTTAACCAGATATTTAGTACATAGTACTCTATATTACAAATTCTTTATCCACGCTTTGATATCAATACCATAAATTGAATAAGATTACAATAGTAAATATACACTTAAACTTTAGTATTACCAGTATTTTTACTGACAGTTTCAAGGCTGTTAATCGCTGTATGTTATTATTTCTATTTGCGTTTAGATGAATGTTGGGTTTCCCTTCCCCAGTGCGGTTCTATCACTTTATATAGTGGTCATGTTATTTCCTCCGCACTTTCGGCCTATTGATGCCAGCTGTCTTGACTTGTCCTGTGATGTTTTTCATCCATTAAATCTCCCCTGTTTATCCTCTTTGATTGTCCTTAGATATCACTTATTCCTTGCACCCCTGTTTCCGTACGTATTTACCATTGCGTCTTCTCAAATGCCTTATGTTTTATGGACTGTTGTTTTCCCGGTGGTCTGTGTGAACAGGCATTGTCTTGTATGCGATGTTCCCTGTAGCAACTTATTCTCTCTCTTTCACCATAATGATTTAAATCATATGGCTGTTATGCATGCCAGTATTGCACATTTTTTCCGAATTCCATATTGCACAACACTACAATAAGAGAGTCAAAATTCAACGATACAACATTTATTGACTTATAAATAAGTTAAAACCTGTGCAAATTTATATATTCGTTATGGAACCGTAAGTAGGTAAACTTGTAATTGTAAAAAGTAATGTGTAGGTCTCCTTTTCAGAAATTTCTATTGCATTTTTATAACTCGAATGTGCAATAAATACAATTGTTTTGTTCTAATTTCCTTTATAGTATGTTGCTAAAGGTATATTGGTATATAATTAACTTAATGACGTAGGTACATTTATCACCCGATCATCCTGAACTTGACGCTTTATTTCAAAATAATTTGTTTCCCCATTCACATGTCGAAAGTACTAGAAACACTATCTCATAATAAAGTTCATGTTTTGTTTATTTGAGAGGCAATCCTGTATTTATGGTTTTAAACTTATTGTACCGAACACGTTACCTTGCAGCACATGGATGGTGTAAGATGAACTAAGTCACTTTTAGTGCCATACGTATTCAATGGTGTATGTATGCGAGTCTAAAGCAAGCCTGTTGAATTCCGTATGTTTTCCTTCGCTGTTTGACAAATCTAAATGTATTTCCGTACTTAAACCCTTGCTGAGATTTAGTGCGAATTTACCGCTATTAAATTATTTTAACTTTCAAGTGGGTTACAATTGCAAAAACATATTTTGAACCTGTTCAAGTTTCGTGAATGATTTTGACCCAGTTTGTTAAACTGTTCTGATAATCCCGGATAACTTGTTGTCTCTAATTGACAATGGCTGGGATGTTCGTGCGTCTTGAAGTATTTTTGTCGTTTGCAAGAAGACTGTTCATTAATTGTAGTGACCTTTAGCGCTATGATCACTAGTTAGCGCAATCAATTCCCATTTCTTTGATAACCATGAACATTCCTCTACAGCAATTTGTCTTTCTCTTCCGTTGATGTTAAAACTTAACACTTAACATGTCCCTGGAGTCCAGAGACACAATATTAATTGTCCTGGAAAAAAGCATTAACGGTCTCCCCCCGTCATTTGCATGTTCACAAATGGAATAAAAGACGATAACGGTAACTATTCTTGCACTAAAATCACAAACGGTCGCACAAAAGTAAAATAATCACGATGACTTTACTATCGCCAGTAAAGCACACTTAGCACAGAGATGGGAATAATATGTATGACGAGATACTTTCGCTGCTCTTCTATGATGGGATCTGACCCATTGGCCCATCCATACTTCGTGGCCATGTTTTGCGCTACAGAATAATATTTCACGAGGTTAGAATTAGGCTTTTGTACCCAATCGAAGAATTGTGAAGTTTTACATCTCATATTCCCGTCCATACGCTCTTGCAAAAATATATGGACGCAACTAGTCCTATTTTAAGGTACCAGTAGCGTAAGGTGGGGCAAAGCGCCCATATTAAGCAATATTTTACGATACAAAAATAAAAATGAGTTCGATTAAGACAACTGGCAATGCGTGCAAGTTTGCACGAGACCTATACATTCATAACCTATTTAACGTGAGATACAAAACGAGATAAAGCTGAATAAATTGAACCTAACTGTATTGATATTTGCCTTTATGCTCCATGTATGGGCAAAGCGCATTTTCATAAGGGGCAATAATCTCTAATCATTATTTATCTATAAATAACTTCTGGTAAAATGTAGTACAAGTTAGCGATCATGTAAGCACTGCTTAAATACCGTCTAACAAACGTACGAATGACAACACTCGATAATACAAGGTGTACGAGGCAATACTAAACTATTAACTAATCAGCGTTAACACATATAGCGTAAAAATGACTAAAATGAGAACTAAAAACTTATCTCATGAAGATACATGTTTAAAATGTTCGTGGTATTCCCATCTGTGTAAGACGTCACACAAAGAATATCGCGCTGCACGGTAAATCTAGGCATATTACCTCATATAGGCATTTTGCCCCACCATATTCTACGGAAATTAGCCATGTCGATCGATAGAAAAAGTTAAATGATATACATAAATGGACCCATTATATCTTTGTGATATTTGGGTCAACAAGTCTCGACGTGTTTAAGACATGAAGAAATTCGAAAGGTTTCTCGTTTAAACTCTTGTGCTTGAAATTCAATTGCTATATTTACGGGGTAAGCTGTGCACTGTAATTGTACTAGATGGATCTAAATTGAGATATATATCCAACTTCTGCGGAATATTTAAGACTGCACAAGAACTTTATGATAAATCGTACTACATTAAATCTATATTTTATATAATTTAATAACTTAAACGCACTTACTTATATGCATAAAATCAGAATAGGTATATTACTTTCGGGGGTTAAGACATTTTCTGCAATTATCTTTACTTTGAATGTATGTTGTATATCCCTTTCCCATGTTTCCTTTGGCGGTACCTATTGGAATCATTTAAATATGCAAAGTAATCATTGCGTTATCATTTCCTTAGGATGATTAAAAAAGTGAGAATAAGTTGCTACATAGAACGCCACACTCATAAGACATTGCCTCCCCACACAGACCTCCGGGAAAACAACAATCCATAAAACGTAAGGCACTTGAGAAGGTTAAAAGGTAATATACGTTAGGGAACAGAGGCGCAAGGAATGGCCTGACATACCATAAGGAATAACTAGGATAATCAAAGAGAACAAACAGTGAAGGGGGGCGGGGCTGAAATAAATGGATGGAAAATATCACAGGACAAGTCAAGATAGCTGGCAACAATAGGCCGAAACTGGGCAGAAAATAACCTGAACACTATATACAGTGTAATAATTGCACAGGGGAAAGGGATATACAACATACATTCAAAGTAAATATAATTGCAGAACATGTCTTAATCCCCAAAAGTATTATACCTGAAATAGTCATAATAGTGATTTTAAATATTGACATACCATTTGACTGGATTAAAATAATAACAATTAAGTGTAGAACATGTGGTTTTGTGTTTTTCAGGATGTACTCTAAGTTTTCATTGATTTCATCCTGTGGCGGTAACAAGTACAATTTTCTCTCTCTTCTGTTTTAAAATATAACTTAATCCACCCTTAGTATAGTCGTACATTAGTTTCGTTTTCTCAAAAATTGTTTTTTTATTTTTTCAATTTTATGAGTCTTAATTTTAAATTCCCTTTCCCTGTCAACCATGAATTGATATTACATCTAGTTAATAACTAGTTTTGCGATTGCCATAACATATGTATATTTATATGCGGTTTCGAGATTATTTCGCGTTCTGATGTAAATATTTGAGTTGTCAAGAACAGGTTTAGTGTGGGCTGTGTATACGTATTGGTTTATTGTTTCTAATTATTAGTTACTGCCTACGTGGTCAATTTATGTTCGAAATCAATATCCATATAACGGTCCAGTGCGAGGTTAGCTATCTGTTAAATCGATTTAAACCCCCAGTATTTTTAATGACAGTTTAGCTGTAAATCGCTTAGTGGTTATTATTTCTATTTATGTTTTAGATGTGCGTTTTTTAAGTCCCCGTTTTAAGGCTCTGAGTGGGGAGGCACAGTCTTGTGAATGTGGCGTTTGCTGTAACAACTCAATCTCTTGTTATTTAATTGTGATACAGTCATTTTTCATCATAACGCACGTCTAAGCGTTAATTTAAAAATAAATATGTCACAGTCATTAACACATTCAGTGCACTATATACTAGACATTACAAGGATACAGTCTACACCTATCAGTGCACTATATACTAGACATTACAAGGATACAGTCTACACCTATCAGTGCACTATATACTAGACATTACAAGGATACAGTCTGTACTCAAATGAATAACAATTACATTTTATTGTTCAACTAAAGATTAATTATCGTAAAATAGGTTCTGCATATTGTTTAAATACACTTTGATTGTTTAATTAGACAGTGATAAATCTTGAACATCAAATGTACGAGGCCGACAACGTGTCAGCAACTTTTTGTATAGCCACAAGACGCTGCACAATCACATAAAACAATATGAGGGACTGCAGCAAAACAGAAACAAACAAGTATTGTACATTCATGTTCATGCTTTTTAGATTTTAGATATCTGCACACTTAGTATGTACGTTGTAGTATCTCTGACTCGACTACTGCTGGAAATTACAACGATGTTTAACACGTTTAGCTACAAGATCACCTAAATTCTTGTCCTATATTCGTCTATAAATCATGCACATGACTGTAAAGGTAAAATTTGCAAAACAGAGAAGGTCTCCTTCCCGAATCGGAACTTCCCAGTTAAACGAAAAGGATGAAAGCACACGCTCAGAGATGGGAGGCAAAAACAAGACTAATGCCCTGGTCACATGCACGCTACCAGCTCCGTACGAGTAGGTTTTCAGTCGAGATTTTGAAAAATCGCACAGAGTCCGTACGGTCATCGTTGACTCATGCGAGCATCGTACGGATTTTTTGAACTCGTAGAGGACTCGGGGACTCTCTGAAAATGTTTCAACGCTCCCAAGTTCTCACCGAGCTCGTAGAAAGTTTTGATGTCGGGAGCAGCTCGCAATGCCTCGTACGGGAACCGCAAGGGCCCTGGTAGAGCTCGTACGGGCATCACACGATATCCGTGCGAATTTGGAACACCGCGAGGCCCGTAATAGCTTGCACGACTATAGCAGGGGAGTCGCACGGTCAATCTGCCGACACAATACGGGCCCCGCACGAGCGCCGTACGAACACACATGCATAAGCTAAACAGACGGATTTACTTCATGCGTTTACATTAAAAAGTAATGTTCTTAGCCAATAACCCCAAATTGTATTTTAAACAACACTTAACAGGCATATAGTGTTCAATCTTCGTACGCTATAGATAATCTATATACTCTCAGTTTGTACTTCCCATTGCTTGCATCATAGAATCTTAAGCATTGAATGAATTTATAATAACTGTTGTACTGTGAACGAACGAATGTGTCATGAGCTGATTGAACTGCGTCATCAGAACAAAACCGAGGCGGGATCACAACCCCCTAGCCCAAGTTATTTCCAATATCAGTGTATAAAAGTGACTCACAGGGCGCGGCCAATTCTGCCACCAAGGGGTATGATTTGAATAATTTTAGCAAACTACCACTAGACAATGCTACGCATCAAATATCAAAGCAATGGCCCTTCAGGTTTCAGAAAATAAAATTTATGATTTCCTACATAACTCTATGCAAAGCAAGTGACCCCCAGTTTGACTGCAGGGGCATGATTTGAACCATTTAGGTAGGCGACCACTAAAGAATGCTGCACACCAAATATTTAAGCTCTGTTCCTGATCGATTTTGACAAGAATATGTTTCAAGTTTTCCTACTTTCAGCATGGACATTCAGTTTTTGTAAAATTCTGACCTAGGACCAATCAAACAACATCCCCGTAAAGATTGGTTGAATCTGATCCAGTGATTTTAGAGCAGATTTGCGACTAACACAGGGCGATCACAGTAGTTAACTTTGACCACTACGTCATGCGCACATATTGTAAGTCTTTATTGTGTAACGTACAGATTAATATATCTATATATTCTGGTCCGGAGATAATTTCTCGTTGTTTTGGCATCAATTACATTATGTGCTGTAACAGTTTTTGGACGGAATACAAAAAATGTAATTTATATCGAGTATTCTACTCTTTGGATTGCCAACATGACGATGATATCTAGTTAGTTAACGCAATCGTATCAAATACACTTCCGCAATTAACATTGACTAGAAAAGCGAATGAGAATTTAATTTACCGGGTCAAGTTGTCGATAAACATCCAGCAGGACTTGAATTATGGGCCTCTTATTTGGTTTCTATAATTATACACGTTGGACGTAATTTAATTACCGGGTCAAGTTGTCAATACACATCCAGCAGGACTTGAATTATGGGCCTCTTATTTGGTTTCTTTAATTATACTCATGTAAACGTTGGACGTTGACGACCACGCATTCTGATCACTGTACTTGCAAGCACAATAAACACTCCCGAGTCTTGAGAGAAGATATCAAATTGAACATAAAATATTCATATCATAATCGGAATAAGCATAAATTGCGTCGAATCATGAGCGGACTTACTGTGAAAATAAAGAGGAAAATATATTCCTGACAGAAAATTAGGAAGTTAATTTCCCGTTGATTTGGAAATACGTGTTGCCAGAACTGGTGTTATAATAAGTATGAAGGCGCGTCGAATGGGAATCAGTGGTGATTGATATTTGTTATTTTTTAGTCTAGATCGTAAAAAAAAATATTTCAAAATTATATGGAACACACACTTGAGAAGTTTTCTCACCGAAAGTATTTAAGAATTCTAAGCATTTCCTTCGTGTGTTTCCTATATGAATTTCGCCGTGTAATATGTTTATGTTCGCATCTTCATACACCTAGCATTTCAAAAATGTACGAAATCTACGAATCCTCATCCCGGAATCGTCCTTCTATTCTGTGGCATTATTGTGTCCATCAATCCAAAGGCCGCTCTTTCCTTATTAACGACAGTGCTCTCGACGCATTGTGGTGTTTTCTTAAAGTTAGGTATTGTGTCCTGTTGGCATTGGTGACCTGCCAATATTAACACGTGACTTGTCTTATTTCTGTGAACGACATTCACGTCAAACAGTGTTTTTTTCAATCGCTTCATAGTGCACTGGAAAACTAACAACTGTTGTGACAGTATTGCTCATGACATAAGTTGTTTTCAAATTTGACATTATGACGTCAGGCAAAATGTTAAGGAGTTTAAGGAGGAACCTTTGTGCAAATGTACATATAAATCAAGACATCTTGTAATATCGAACATCTACAATCTTGATGTGGTCAGCACTAGTTTATGAGTAAAACAGGATTAATACTAGTAAACGTGTGTTTGGCGTCTGCATAGACGAAACATTTAAATATAGTCATTAAACGTTGTTTAGACTTTGTTTTAATAGTACCTCTCCTTGATGAAGAATTCGCTTTGGTCTACGCCATGTTTGAATAAAAATGCATCTAGTCCAAAGTCTAAAAATATCTACCTCAGTGTTAACTTGAAACTTCCACTACAAAGAAAATTCAAACAAAACCATAATACGTAAATCTCTTTGACCTTAAAGGTCCAAGCTGAAAATGACCCAGTATACTGCTTTCAAAAGTTTATCTGATTCGTTTGAAATTATCAGTTGAGGTTCATTTTTTTATAATGTTCCAGTTGTACTGTGTTATATCGTATACTATAAATAGATAACCATATATTTCAGTTTAAACTTTTTTTTATTTTACATCGATTGTGAAACAAGTTTGTGCAGCTTATAATAATCACCATCGATGACTACGTCCTGGCTTCCAACCAGTACTTGCACCAAATTTAGGGATTGCGAAGTTCGCAATCAAACCCCGCTTATCGTTCAATACCATAGTATTCGCTTGTCTTTAGTTGTATTATTACTTATCAAGTGTCTGTTATGTACCTTATGAGAGATAATTAGTTGACACAGGGAAATCCACATACATAAGACAGTGCTTCCCCACACAGACCTCCAGGAAAACAACAATCAATAAAACCTAAGACACTCGAAGAAAAGTACTGTTTTTATAGACAAAATGGCAAACGACTGAATATGTTTTAGACAATAGAAGTCAAAAAAGATTTACAAACAGTAATTGAAGTTTTAAATTAAGGCATATTGAAATTTTATTTCGAAGATGTTGTTGGAAAATTTACATTGTAGCTAGTTTTGATTACAGTTGATAATTATCAGATGAAACGTTCGTGTACAAGATTGATCACAGCCATGAGTGTTCGGTCAAAAGCATCTTCTCACTTGCGTAATGAAGGTTGATTCATGCAACACATTTAATTGTTTGTTTCACACAGCAGATTCATTCCTTGCCCCTCAGTTCCCTAGCGTATGTACCCTTTAACATCATCAAGTGCCTCATGTTTTATGGATTGTTGTTTTCCCGGTGGTCAGTGTGGGGAGGCACTATCTTATGTATGTGGTGTTCTCTGTAGCAACTAATTCATTCTCTTTTACTTCAGGTTATTAAGATTGCATCAACATAGCAATGAGGCACTCAGACATTCTGTACATTGATGAATTACCACAGGGGAAACATCACAAACAGCTTGACCTATATGGAGCTTTGTTGTCCGTCTAATATCGTAATCAAGTATGATTAACTGTCTCACACTTACGATGCGATTGACAATAACAAAGTATTACAGTAATCGTGAAGTGGAAACAAAACAAACCAAACTTTTATCGAACACTGATTATGCTGTCAACCACGACTACTTATTCTAAAAGAGATTATATATAATACATCACATGTTTCCTATCACATCAATTAAGGATTGAAATATTTTACTGAAAGTAAAACAGTTGCTCATAAGTGTATGTAACGATTGAACAGACCGTTTCGGTAAGTATCATGTGTTGCACTATTTTGTTCCTTTTACATTTATTACTTTTATTTATTTCGCTAGATATTGTATTCGTACGCATTATGATATTAATATTTAATTCACTAAGAGCAAGGTAAGTATGAGGCTGTTTGTGTTTTACTTGATGTCTTCAATATTTATTGTTTTAGTATAATACATATGTGGTTATAGTTTGAAGTATTAATAGTTACTGCAAACATGGTCATTTTATGTATAGGTTTTAAGTGTATGACCATAAGCGGACAAATGTGAGGTTAGCTAGTTGTTCCTCTTAAATCCCTTTTATTTTTCTTGACTTGTCATGCTATGGATTCCGCCCTCTTTTTGAGGAGACAATCCTCCTTTATTGTTGGTGGTAGTCAGCTAGACAAATCCCTATTGCTCTATCGCTATAGGTGTTTGCCCTGGCATTCTCTGCTCCTAGTGTGTTGTGTGTTGCTTTTTCCCAAAGATATGTGCGGGTAGGCATTGTATTATGATTTTTGACCTGTACGAACCTAATCCTTCTATTCAGAGATAAGTGGTTGTTCAGCTTGCGAGTACCTAAAACACTCCCAAACAAATATACTGGTCATTGCTTATTATCAATTTTACGCACACCCGATATATATGCCTCAGTGGTCGACCTTCAAAAATCCCAATTAAAATGAACCCATTTGTTTTCTTTTTCGTCATCAACAGATTGGTTGTATATAGCATGCGTTCATAATGTAAGTATGTATTGATTTCTGATATTTTCACGTATGTTACCGAATTAGTTGTTTAAGATTCCGTATAATTGTTGGTATGGACACTTTTTCAGGTTTCTTTCTCAGACGCTTATTTAGATATCTGAATAATTGCCAATTAAGTTGCTTGCCAATCTAATTGAATACATGAAAGATAATTGACTTTATGTTATATTAGAACACGTACGAAATAAATTGCTCAACGGGATGGGTAAAAGAAACATTCGTGTAGAATTTGAAACGATTATTTTAATCTACTTTTGGTGTAACTATCAATGTGGAAAATTATTAAGCAATAAACGAACATAATGTTGAATAAGGTTTCCTGTTACTAATGTTCCTGGCGTATACGGGATACTTTCCTTTGTTTGATACTCATTAATGCGTTCTTATTTCCTTTGGTTTATTGATGTGATCGAACAGGGAATTGCAAAAAAATATGCCTATGACACTTTCAATGCTGAAGAAACGGCGTGTTACTATTTGCGATGCCAACCTTCATCATCGCACTGAAAGAGTGATTGAATCCTTACAGGGGAACGCCACATTATTTAGACAATTCTTCTCAACACAGACCCCCGGGAAAACATCATTCTAAAGAAATGTAGACACAGAGGAGGTGTAAGGGTGAATATGTATGGGAATAGGGAAGCAAGGAATAGTCTTGTCGACCATAGAAAACAACTAACTGTAATTGAAACAAATACGCATATTAACTGTTTTTAATCTGATCAAATAAGATCAACATGTAGGCTTTTGTCTTGTTAAAATTGCTGAATGGTTTTTGATTGTCAAACTTAACGTCATGTTGTTAATCCGAAATGAAAACAGACAATACATCGTGCGCATTGGACGGATAAATCTCATTAAAAAGGTTTACAGTAGCTAAATAAATTCATCATACTAAAAGAATGAGCTTCGTTGTAAATCTTTGAAATAGACAATGCATTAAATTGAATATGGCGAGAAACCCAACGTCAACCTAAAGTTATATGGAAAATAATATAATATGCAAACATGGAATGTTCTGTACATTAGAAAGTCATCCGCAAATTTTGACAACCTTTATCAGATGTTAATGCTGCTGTAAGACACGTAGACCAACACTGTATAAATTGAATTTGCAACAGGCTTTTGTGATAATTAGACTGGTTGTTCATTTAAACAGAAGCATTGGACATATATTCGCCAATTCAAGTCAGTTTACAGATTCTGCAAATTTGAAAACAGAGCCCGGGATTAAAACGAATAGTTACATTCAGCATTCAAATCACAAAATTTACACTTATGAAATTGATAGTGGAAAATTTGAAAATGAATGAAAATGTGAAACGCATGCTGAATATTCCTGTTGTTATATATTTATTGAGAGTTTAATATGATGATTAAATATGGGAGTACTCAGTGTGTTTGAGTACCACATTCCACACTCAAACCTAATAATTACTCACAGATCTATTATCACACTCAAAATTCTAAGAAAATGGACAGCAAAGAATATTCAGTACTGATTTTACACCAACATACATTTTGTACATTCAATATGAGACCCTTATCAGACTCAGATGAGTAAATTTCGAGATCTTAGAAGTGAGTGCTGAGTGTAATTATTTGTAATACTTATGGGCCAAGATTCCTGAAATTCGGATTCCTAATTGCCTTTGTATTTCTTTTACATTTTATGAAGACAGCGAAGAAATGTGATTGTTGTAACTATTATTTTGGGGCTACCCTCATACTGCAAATATGTGACAAATATATACCCGCTAAAGAATTTCTGATATTTTGAAATTGAATTCTGAACGTCAGCGTTTTTAAAATCCGAAAATAATGTGAAAGTACATGTACTAAATAATCTCCCTTTGGTTATTTTCCGTTAATACCATATTTGCTTTGGTCCATATAAGTACTGTGTTCAACATTTTAATTTCTGTTTATATTCCCGAATCTAGTTAGATATAGTGTACAAGTAAAAATTGATTACCATTTACTTTAAACAAAACACATGTCATTTGCCTGCCAACTTTATTTCATAATTGTTTCAAATGGTCTCAGAATCCAAACACACTGAAAACAACGATTATCATTTATCTTATATGTTTTGCTGATGAATACTAGCCGAACACGTATAATCCACTGTAAATAGTTTCATATAATTTGTTACCGACTGCAAATATAAAATCAAACATTGACTTTAAAATATTGCTACGCTTACTTTTGAAAAACTCGAAACCATTATTATCCCGTTTCGAGTGCCACTTACTACTAAAATTAAACTTATGCGTGTGTATATTGCAAAGAAATGAAACCATATGTTCTTCAACATTGCCTAATCGAATGTCAAAATTAACGGAACAATCTGTTATTGTGTGTGAAAGATCAGCTCATTTTAAATAAGCATTCGAATGCTCGATTGGGTAACCGATTGTAATATCAGGTGTTTTCTTGCCCGACAATTATTGGTAAGATATGCAAACACTTGTTTTAGTCATTGAACATAATTATGATAAATGTGAATTTACTGTAACAAGTTCAGTTACCTGTCAAATCCAATGAAATACAAAATTTAGAAACACACAATGCTTATAAATAAGATGGAAAGACAAAGACAAAACTTGAACCGGAACCAAAAAGTAAAGAATAACTATCCTGATAGCAAAGTTTAAGGTATTCTTCCGCGCCGATTGCCACTCCAAAAATTACTTATAATTTATGTACTTATTTCTTGTGCATCCTCATCGTACCGCAAGTTTATTATCTGATAATTTGTCAAATATTCCAGTTAAAAGTCCACCTTTCTTTTCCAATAAATGGCAAAAAAATACACGTCTTGTTATAGAACATTCGTATTTTTGAGACTTATATTTTTACGGCTGCTTTTTAAAACCATTATGAAGTAATTATTATATCGTAGACTTTATCATGTAGTCCACAACATAGCTTTCAAATGTCATAATACCAGACAACAATGGACCTTAAGTAGTTTTATGACATTTGCAAAACAATAAGTTAGCATAAACATACAAGACAAGACTACGTATGAGAAGAGACTTGTCTTTGATAAGCATAGTATAGTAGATCCAATAATGCTACTTTATATTTATTTTAATGAAATGTAGCGTTGTGTATTATTTAGCAACCGGTGCATTAGGAAAGAGAGTATTCTTATCTACTTTGCCCGATGTATTCCGATCGATAACATGATTCTTAAAGACAGAGAATATGCAAATGTTCAAAATCAAAAAAGTGGTAAATGAAAATACTATTTGATATCTAGTAGAGCTTGATGTAAGGCATTGTCAACTCACATAAGTTATCTCACACTTATGTCCTAAGATGGCTTTCATGTTCACTCATAAACTCAAGTTTAAAACAGTTTAGTTTCAGATCAGTATAGTTCTGCTTGACAGCTTTAAGAAACCAAGTCCCGTACGTAGGGAAAAGATTTTTATAACGACCTTTGAGACGTTACACTGAGACAGTGTTTTGATTAAAATATACCTTTGTACAAAATGCCAAAATGTATTGTTACTGTAAAACTGCAAAAGTGATAGAATTTCATGACATTGACTTAATTTATACATGCTACGGGCTTAGTCCCTATGCATCAAACAATGGGGTTCTTTTTATCAGGAAATTTCACCGTTAGAATCTGTGTGCTGTTGTCGTAAATTGTTTTTCTTTCCAATTTTGTTTATGTGGATTAAAGCGGTAACAACCAACCGTTGCACGTTGACACGTACTTACAATGACACTTGATGTAGTGCCTAATGATTCTAAAAACAACCGTCAAGAGCTAAAATATAATGGATAAACAAACTGCTCGTATTCCGGCGCAGACACCATGGTGTATTATATAAATCAAATAATTGCCCATCAACAACAGTCGTCGTGTCTCCCGTTATGAAGTAAATACTGCAATCATTTATCATACTGTCGTTAATGTTGAATTAATTTCTAACAAGGCCTGGCAAGTAACGTATTGAAATATTACATGTTACTCACTAACAACGCGATACTTGTCCAGTAGAGGGGTTATATCATAACATTTAAGTTCGAAGAGTTTTAAAAAACAAACGATGTTAAAGTTTGATTGGCTGAAACAACTTCGGCAGAGTTATTGAAGAATATTGGTGCTATTTATAGTGTGTTCAGTATGTCCATGAGTTTCCAAAACTTCTTATACATCTGGTGTGACACTTAGGTTATACTCCATAATGTATAACATTTAAGGCAGAAGAAGAAATATTAAGTAAGAATTAGATTGGGTGGAATACTAAAAAGCATCGTCTGACAAAATACCACACTCGGTATATTAAAGTGTCTACGAATATTACATTGAAAAGAGACACGTTTTATAACAATATTACTTGAAACACTTTAAGCTGTAATAAAAAAAAATCTGTAGAAGAATATTTAAAACAATATATACATTTAGATCCATATTAAACTTACATGATTTTGACCAAGGGAGTAATCAAATTCCAATACATGAAACAAACGAAATCAATCCCTCGTAAGAACCTAAGCTCACACCGATAAAAAACATTCAGAAACAAAGACAAGACTAAGTAAAATAAAACCAACGGATTTATTTCTTTTTAAAAAAAAACCTCGCGAAGGTTCTGTCCAACCTGTTCTTTTAACCACTTACATAATCACAACATACTATGGTTCCAGAGTGACGTATATGTTACGAATGGGAATTGGACCTGAATAAAAGGACTCAAAGGTTAAGTAATCCCCCATTTTGAGCTTATGGGGAGGATGTTCATTTTCTATCATTCCTTGAAATAACCAACGGTAGAAGACGGGTGAATGTAACTTTTTAAGTAATAATTTTCCAAATGCTACATAAAGAAGCAGTGGCGTGCATTTCACTTTTGAGTTGTAATCTTATTATGCCTACATAATTGAGCAATCATAGATATTATAAAATATATAATTTCAATTCCAAATCCCCGTACATTTGACAATCTTTATGAATCGTTCGGCAGTACGAAGAACCAGACACAATAAATCACGAGGAAATAACAATCACATTGTTTAACATAAATTCGAGCGTTGAAATGTATGTAATATGTGAGGGTTAGGACGTATGTTTCAGTCACATTTTAATAATTGCAAATAAAGTATACGTCTATACCGTTTCTTTTAGACGATGTACTATATAATCTGATAGAAATGTGTGCTCGTTAACGTTAATATTCTAAATCGGGATGAAATGCCTTTGACAATTTTATTAAAAAATATAGAAAATATACTTGTATATGGTTAAGTATGAACAATGGGACGCAAAAAGTGTAGGTCACTGACGAAATACTTTTACTCTTTCACAAAATGTGGTACTGCAAATAAAAAAACACACAATACTTTTTTTGAAAACAAAACCTGAACGGTTAATAACACACTGGCAAATCGTTGGTATTCATAATTGTTTCTAACAAAAGATAGAGTGAGTTGCCTCAGGGAACGCCACACACATAAGTCAATGCCTCCTCGAACAGACCTGTGGAAAAACAACAGTCCATAAAACATCAGGATTTGAGGAAGTGCAAGAGAAAATACGCAAGGGAATAGTGGCGCAAGGAATAGCCTAGCAGACCATATAGGTCAACTAAGGAGAAATAATGTGAACAAACAAGGAGGGGGATTTAATGGATGGAGTACATCGCAGGACAAGTCAAGATAGCTGGCAACAATACATCGAACAGGGGGAGAAAATAACATGAACACTATAGCACGTGCAATAATTGCACATGGGGAAAGTCTTGTGAATGTAAATCGAATTGTACAATTTGGAGTACATTTTCTGACGAAACATTGGTAAAATAATTATAGTTAATTCTTGCCAGATCATGACTTATTTACAACAGGCATGTTATATAAGCGAAAGAATTGTGTAATTATGTGAAATGTTTTGATGCAAAAACTAAATATTTCAATCTAAGCATGCAAAGCTTTTTTTATTATTGGATCCTTAGTGCAATGTGAGTTTAAATCGTTGTGTAACCGAATAATTTGGTAACAAGTGTATAGCTGGAAGCGATGGATGATCCCCGATTGCTCATTGTCCATGAAAAGGCAGCAATTGTAATATACATATGTCGGTAAAGGGGAGAAATATGGCCAAAGGGAAGTAATTTAGTAACTATGGAAGGTAGGACTATGTTTTTGCATATTCTCTTATAACCAGTTATCTATATATTTCATTTCAATCCCTACAGTACCTTTCAAGATATGACCCAGACAAGCAATTAAACTGGAAAAAGATATGTCCTAATCAAGCAATCATAATGGAAAATATATAGTAAAGGATAGATGAGAGATAATTAGTTGCTACAGGGAACGCCACATACACATAACTCCTTTGATATGTAAGGATAAATTAATATGCTTGTGGACTGTATTCCCTTTATTGCTTTTAAATTCCTTTGAACTACTTCAGTACTTTGAAGATTTGGACAGTACAAAGACATATAACGAAAATAATAATGTAAAGGAAAGATAATGCAGCACAACTGATTATAGGATCATGGTTCTTGCGCGCTTCACTTCTCCTCATTGATATCTATATATACAATGTATATATATTCCAGGCTTCATCGAAATCCCGTCAGTAGTTTTTGAGTTATGGACCGGACAAGAGTGTGACGGACGGACGAACAACGCGGCAACTATATGCTCTCCCTTCGGGGTGCATACACAATTTGTGAATTTGCCTGATCATGATTGATGAAATGTCACAACTGTTAAATGTTTTGTGGAATGTCAATTGTCAATAGTTAGGGGGCAAAAATATATACTTCAAAAGCTGCTTCTATCTTTGGGTACTGTCGTTGTAACTGACCAGCGACGATAAATACACTAGGTATTATACTCTTTCCCTATGTGCAGTTCCCTTACTTGATATAATGTTCCCCTGACTTTCTTTACTTTTCCGTAAAGTATTCCATCCATTAAACGTTTCCTCTTGTTTTATATAGTCGGCCAGACAATTCCCTGCACCCCTGTTCTCATACATGTTTATCCTTGCACTTCCCAACTATTTTGTAGACTGTTGTTTTCCCCGAGGTCTATATAGGGAGGTATTGTCTTATGTTTGTGGCGTTCCCTGTCACAACTTATTCTCTTTATACACTTATTTTGTTGTAAATTTATTTGATTTAAGAATAATGGACTTAACATTGTATATCACCTAAATTCAAAATTTGTAAGTATAGGAATGGTATATTTTTGTCTAAACATATATCAAAATAAACATGCTGTACTATTGTCTGGGAACATACGGTTGCTAACCTATGACTGTTAAGGTTTTATCTTCATATTCTAGCTCACAATGATTCTTATTATTTTTCGTTCGTTATAAACTTAAACAATATTTTAAGTCTAGACTATTTCACATAATACTGGAATCAATTATATATACTGTCAATAACAGGCACGTTGTACAATTTTGTTCAATGTGTACAATAACTGTAGTTGTCAAGATTCTATTAACTTTAAACATTTAATAAATACAAAATGAACGATGAAAACACTGAAAATTGATTAAATACACTATAATGAGGTTTTCTTGCAGCTGGGGTTTTAACGACCACACATGTCAAAAACATCAAGATTATCTTACTTATAACCAAAATGTGTTCACTACAATTTTCCCACAATTTTAGCATCGAGGGAATAGGTTAGGGATATTTGATACATTCGATATTATACAACGCATTAAACATGTCTGAGAAAATCACTGGAAAATCCGAAAAATGTGTTTATGGAAAATTATATTTATAGTGTTGGCATTGCGAGAAATACGGTCAAAGGTACTTGTACTTCAGATGTTTGGACTGAATTTGGGTCAAAATGCAGACCGAGTAACTGATAAGATTAAGCATTGTTTAAATGAAAACAGAACAATTTGGGGAAATGAACATTTTATTGTATGCATTATACAAAAAAGATGAAATTTGTGGGAGGATTCAATTAAAAAATTCATTGTTTTAGTTAGTCCGGAAAAAAGATAAATCGCGATACTTTACCAAAGAAGTCCAGCTAGTCACGTGGTCATGTGACGTGAGGTAAAAGTCATGTGACCAAGTGACCTGCTAAAGCAAAAAATATGAGGCACCCTGTTATCGGGTCGAAATTACGGCAAGTGACAGGATAAATAAAGCTACTGTTACAATTTCCAAAAGATGGACACCAGTACCCTTCTTTCTCTTTGTCACATGTCGAAACTGCATCACTGCATAACACCTATATCGCCAGTATTTACTGCTTTATCACGTTATTGTAACTTTTATGTAATCTTGTCATCCAGACTTCGTTTAGATTATCGAACAGTCGTATCTTACAAGCTATCATATGCGTTCTTTAATTTCGTTTTAACCTTTTGATGCTCAATTATTCACGTGTTTACAGTTTGTGTTCCTGTTTCACTTATACTGAAAGAAAGGATAAGTTGCTACATGGCTACAAACAAATTAGTCAATATTCTTATGAAATTTCAAAAAATAAAACCCACCTGTCGTAAATGAGTGCCGGCCTGTATCTTTCCGACGGCTCGGGCGCGTTCTTCTTCAGTCATTCTCACCATGTTTTGTGTTTTTCAAAAAGAATTTTCATCAGCAATGACAAAAGTGTACACAAACACGTGCAAATATGTGTCCATGCCCCGCACGTGCAAAACGTGCTATAAACGTCAATACGCCTAATACGATTAATTTCATAGCGAGCCGGCTAAAAAAAATCTATAATTCGCTGCATTACCTGTTCAAATATCGGTATGTGAAATTTTGTGTGAATACATGCATTATTAGAAAAATAATAATACAATATAAAGTGACCGATTAGGAATTTTGTTGAGTGTATAACAACAAATTATAAATAGAGGATCTAACATGAGTGTTCATGATTTGTTGAATTTATTAACCGAGTCGGTAAAAATAATATAATGCGAGGCTTTCTATTATCACATAACTTGTAAACGGGCTTTAAACAAAAACAATCGCATAAACTTGTTTCTCTAGCCGCCCCTGCATTGACGACGATAATACCGGATTTAATGTCGACCTATGTTGAAGCTTAACACAAAACAAACAACTTACAACATGATCGATAATTTACTACATAATTTTAAGGAAAACATCGAAGAAGTTCAAATTTTAGTGCACACGCGCTGCTGTGACGACATGAGGCCGTGACATCACTCAGTAAATTCTAAAGTAAAATCATCGGAGGTACATGATTGAACGTAAATCAACAGATCTACATTGACACAGTTGGATATAATTATGTCACTGTGAGTGGCTTTCGCTCTCCATCAGTCGTACTCGTTTTCTCTGAGAATGGATTAAAACAGCGTGTGGTCTATCAGGGCCGTAAATTGTCTCTCCTGGAAGGGGAGGCACCCCGCCGAGCGGAGCGAGACGAAAACATTTTTGGACCCTTTTTAGACAAAAAATGATTTTTTTTTCAGCCCGCAATAGGAGGCAACTGCCTACATGCCTCCATGTAATTTACGGCCCTGGTCTATTCTGATAGATGTTCACATACCATTTCCACCATGGTCCGGATGATGGACAGCGAACCAAGTGTAGATACCTCCAAACAAGCTGACATGTGCACTCGCATTGGATTTTTGTACGTCTTTATCTCGCAATGGTAAGAATTCGGATAAACTTCGTTTATGAAGCTGTTTGACATTCAGACGATCGCAAAATGTTACATATTTGTCGTAGGCCGATTCGCGAAAGTCGGCCATGTTTGTTTGGATTTCTGACAGCGCGTATTAATATATGATGCGGCCCTAATTTGCATTAATAATCCACTAGTAGATTACGAGAAATAATGCATAGGTTATAATCAATCACAGGCCGTATGTTTCGTGATAATACTAGTTATTGTCAATCCGGGCGTTTACATAGTTGTCGGTTTGATATTACTTGTGTGTCTCATCCCTGCGTTAAGCATCTTCCTTCTTCTTTTGTCTAAGTAAAGTGTGGATGTGAAATTCCAGGCACTGCATTTGTCCCTCTTATATTCTGGGAATAGTTGTTGTACGTTCATGTTACTAATATATCTAAAAAAATATTTTCTTAATAAATGAAACTAAACTGTAATGATATAGTTGCAAACATACTACTAAGTATCCAACACTAACACAAATAGATCGCCCACAGCACACAAGCTATTTTGTAAATGACAAACGCACTATGGGCATCTTATTATAGTCGGTATTTTCATGTTAACAAAAACAGTTCAAATCATTTCTTTGAGATGTAGTGTTTGCAGAGGACAACTACAAAAGTGTCCAAAATCTTAAATCGTAGCTATCAGAAACTCTCATAAAAATGTTGCATGTGGCAAAATTCTCATCATCCGACAATCGATACTCCGCAAAAATGCCTATATAGAACTATCAAGGATTTTAGCTTTACATTAGTATTACATTTTTATCCGTTAAAGATATCAAATATATGCAAACGGTTTTGTAATGTTTCAATATTCCCCATTCATTCAAATATTTTACCTTTAATTTGAATTAAAAATAAAATGGTCTGTTTTAACTTTAAAACAGTTACCGGTGCTATATAGAATATAAAGGAGAAAACAATTTACTCTGAAATTAACTGAATGTCATTTAAAAACGAATAATGATTAACAAAATGCAAATGGTGTCATAAACCAAACTTATTTCTCTGTCATCGGTATTTATTTTGTGAATATATTTAAAGAGGAAAATCGTCTTTTTCACACTTTAAATTATATAGTATGTTTTTTACCACGTTCGGAGATGATCGGAAGACCATCCGAGTATGACCGAAGTTTTATGGCACTTGATCTCTGGACGTTCACACTAGGTGTCCAGTAGCGATTATACAAGCTGTTAATTAACAATAAGGGACGAATTTGGAAGAAATGTGACTTTTTATAGAATAGCAAGTGCAAAATATGATATTAATGCTATTAATATTGTGAAATACAGATGTTACAATTATTTAGACAAATAGCCTGCATAACTTATATAAAATAAATTTCAAAGTATAAGGTTTGATATTGTATATGTTTTATATCGTTTTTCTGCAAGATAGATCATTCCAAGAATAAAATACATTTGATTCTTATTTACTTCAATATATGACAGATCAGCTTGATTTGTTTGCAAAAAATGATAAAACTTATCATTTATGTCTTTGGTAATATCTCAAAAATTAATGCATCCAGATGTTATTCCTAAATCATAGACTTGATAGTGGGTTGTATCGGACACCTCGGACTTCATTGACGTCTAGATCGTTACTTCCGTCGAATAATCGGCACACCTCTATTCGTTCGCGTCTGTTGCATTGTGCAAGATATTGAGATTAGCGTACATGTATCTACCGAGTAGAGTTAAATCACATACTGACGAATTCTTCACTACCATCCTACTTGGGGAATATCGGACATATGCCGGGTATCATCGGACACAAATACGGGGAATATCGGACATTATTTTATCGGACGTTAACTTTGTCTTTAAATTTATTTATAATGATTAATTTCATTTTGAATAACATCATAACTCTGTACAATATTTGAATTAAGAGAAATGTTTCAAATCCAAGCGCAAAAGCATTTAAGTTCATTCAACCTATTAATCAAGTGGCAGAAATGTCTTTTGAAATTTGCTACTTCTCCGAAATTTTGCGAGGCTTGAAAAGGGAGGTTACTGCCAATGACGTGTCCTTCCACCAATCAAATTCTTCGACACATTCCTTGTTTCCAGTGACGTAGTGGTAGATGACGTGGTAGAATGTGACGTACTGTCGATAAACAAACGGATCTAACACGTGTATTGGTGTTATATAGAGAAGAAATACAACGTTTACCCATCGTCCGATGAACCCTAGGTGTCCGGTATTACCCAATATTACTCTAGTCAGGATCCGATTATGGTGCCCAAAACCTGTTTTTTTAATTGAATGTTTATTTGCAAATATATTAAACAAATACCCGAATATAAACAATGCAAAACTACACAGAACAGAATACTGTAGTTTAAAACTTTATGATGTATAAAGAACTCAAATCCAACGTAATGAAAGATGTTGTTTATGTTGTAATTTAAATGATTGTTTTTGAACCTTTACGTAGGAAATATATTAAGACTTATTATTTCAAAAGACCTTCCTTATTCACTAAACAAGCACTTAATCAGACAAATATCATACTTAACGTTAGAATTAATATGTGTGTATTTTTGTTTTGTTATTATCTGTTTATACATTCACTTGTAATACTCATCTTTATCACGGACATATAAACCCATGTCCGTGTATTTATGTATGAAATAGGTAATTTAAGAACAAATATTACAATGATATTGATGTTATTCGTTAATATATGTATTTTTTTTCACCTTACATGATGTTGTATTTGTGTTCATATTTGCTAACGATGATGAGCTGTAATCGCTCAAATCGATAATAAGCTATACGTTCTGTTCTGTTCATAATTCAATATATTTCTTTTCGAAAGAGGCTACAATAAGTATCATGAATGTATAATACATTCTGATAAATTAGTACTGCCCGGGGCAATTTCAATATGCTGGCTATACACAGCGGGGTGGCTAATTAAGTCGCGAACGATAATGATCATGAACTTATATCATAAATCGGTAAATCACGGAGGCTTCCGAGTGTTTCCGACTACCGTGCCCACTGATTAGCGATCCTCCCATCGATAACTATCGGCTAATCTGATGATGAAGATTCTTCGGTATGAATGGGAAGCCAGGCGGTTTGTTATCAGAAAAGGTTGCTGTAGTTAAAATAGAAAAAACAAGTACCCATAGTTCATCATGTTTTTATCATTTATATATTGAGTGTTTTTTTCTGAGTTTGTTCGGTCTTATCTATTCCAACCAATTACACAAACAAATACAAAAGGTTGTATATATCGAAATGACCCCACTTTGGCAAATTATTCCGAGAAGATTAATACATCGAAAAAGGCTGTATGTAGTGTTGGTAATGAATAAACGAAAGTACATATATCTTCTAGACAACCTTGTAATGATACTCATCCTTCCAAAGAGAGAAAAACAATTAAATATATGTTTGATTCGGAACACCGACTGCTGTTTGACGCGGAGTTAAAGAAGGTCTTAAATGCGGACTTCATCACTAATTTTGAAACACAAGTAAACGATTTTGATTTTGATGTAAACGATCATGTCAACTTACTTACAAACGCCTTGAAAAATTGTAGTAAAGTTTGCTCAAAACAATTTAAGTTATACTAACTCACAGAAGACAAAGTGGTTTGATGCAAAGTGCAAATCGCTCAGATATTTAAAACAGAAGATGTTACGTTTATTTAGAAGGGATCGTAGAGACGAAAATTTACAAAACTATATATTGACAAGAACTGAATTTAAAAAGTATTGTGCCAATCGACAGAAAGACTATAATGAATCTGTGCTGAATGACTTGATGTATAATTGTAATAACGCTAAATCGTTTTGGCAACAATTCAAAAGACTATATACCAAGCAACGATTTGAAAATAATATATCTATTGAAGAATGGAAAACACACTTTGAAAATTTATTTAACGGCACATGTACGTTGGATAATATTTTTCCAGAGGCTGTGGAAATAGACAACAGTGATATAACTGACACAATCTTAAACGAATTAATTTGTGATGACGAAATTATCAGAGCCATAAAATCCCTTAAAACAGGTAAAAGTGACGGGAATGACGGATTGTACCCGAATGTTTCATTTATAGCTTACAGCATATACTCCCATTATTAAATAAACTTTTTAACAGAATATTTATTACGGGAGTATATCCGGATCTATGGTGCGAATCAATACTCATTCCACTATTTAAAAAGGGTGATCCTAACTCAACGGATAATTACAGAGGCATCTCGTTGCTAAATGTACTTGGCAAAATATGTACCAGTATTCTGTGCAATCGCTTAACTTTTTATGTAAATATGTATAATACGATCTCAGAGTCCTAGACCGGTTTCAGAGAGAGATATCGAACTACAGACAATGCCTTTGTTTTGTATGCTATTGCCCAAAGACAGCTATCTTTGAAGACAAAAAAACTATATGTTGCATACGTGGATTTTCAAAAAGCTTTTGATTCAGTTGATAGAGTGCGTCTTTTTAATATATTGCTAGAAAACGGTATTTCTGGAAGGTTATATACTGCCATTACGGCGATGTATAAATCTGTAAAAGCCCGAGTTCGTTGTTCAAGAGGAGAAGTCTCAGACAGCTTTACTGGTCCACTAGGTTTAAAACAGGGCTGCATGGCTTCTCCCATACTATTCATACTATTCATAAATGACTTCATAACGCTTATACAGCCACCAAATTATAATGGAATCCAACTTTTCCCAGATACAATGGTAATAAACTCTTTAATCCTCGCGGACGACCTTGCTATGCTAGCGGATTCAACGTCTTCTGAATGTACTAAGTGACTTTTGTGACGAATATAAGCTCTCAGTGAACATTAAAAAAAAAATCATGGTTTTTAAAAATGGTGGGTCATTATCAAGATCTAAAAAATGGTATTATCATGGTGAAAAAATAGAAGTTGTAAATAGTTTAACGTACGTTGGTGTTACCTTAACTAGACAGTTGTCACTGCCAAAAATGGCAGGGGAACAAGCTTACAAATCGAGAAGAATTTTGATGTCTATTCTATCAAGACTATATGATTATGGTCAATTGTCTAAATCGTCTTTCTTTAAAATATATGACACCTCCAGTGTTATTGTATGGTTCTGAGATTTGGGGTATAGAGCGCCTGAGTACTGTAGAGCAAGTACATTTATATGCGTGTAAACGTTATATGAGCTTACCACAGAAAACTACAAATATAGCTGTTTTAGTAGAATGTGGGCGTTATCCTATGTATATTGAAACCATTAAGCGCGTTATTAAATATTGGATTGGGATTTTGAAAGTAAGTGAAGATAGATATATTAAAAAGGCTTATAATATGCTTATCATGACAGAACAACATGGTCTTAGAAATTGGGTGACGTTTCTAAAATATATATTGTTTAGCTGTGGCTTTGGATATGCTTGGTTAAATCAAGTTGTATTGAATGAAAAACATTTCATTGCTATTTTAAATCAATCATTTAAAGATCAGTATTGTCAAGAATGGCATTCTTACATTGTAGATTTCCTCAAAACTCATATTTTACTCTCACTTTAAATCATATTTTTGTCACGAAAATTATTTAGACTGCGTAAATATCCGTAAATTTAGAAATGCTCTGCATGTTTCCGGCGTTCATCACATAGACTTGAAATTGAATGTGGCAGATACTCAAATACTGAACGAGATCAAAGGTTTTGTAAATTATGTGAAAATGCAGTGGAAACTGAATATCATTTCTTGCTTAAATGACCTTTTTATTCTGATATTAGAAAGAAATATTTGCCAAAGAAATATTATGAAAATGCTACTTTTAACAAATGTATTATCTTGATGTATACAAAGAATGACGATTTGTTACAGAATATTGCTATGTAAATATATTTTGCAATGCAACATATAAATACTTTCCTAAATGCTTTGTAATTATGTTGTAACTGTTGAAAGTAATTATACATTATTACACATAACATATATTTTATAAGAACTTATATATACGTATATGTATTTTGTTACTATGTAACACATACAGTATGCTTTGTAGTTATGAAAAAAATATCGATTGATAACTAAAATATATTATTATTTTACAATGCTACATTTCTTTTGATATCATATACCTGATTGTATTATCATAAAATTATACTTATTTGTGATTTGCATTATGTTTTGTTCACAATGGTTTTTTTTCCTGTGTTGACATTATCATAATATTACATATATTATACATAATATGTTGTCTTGGGCTGGTGGCCTACAACAAATAAACTATGGAATTGAATATCGAAATGACCCCACTTTGACAAATTATTCCGAGATGATTTATATATCGAAAAAGGCTGTAGGGAGTGTTGGTAATGAACAAACAATACACTGTGACTAAGTGTTTGTTGCAATACGTAATGCTGTTTTCCCGACAAACCTCAAGTACGTCTTCTGTGACAGGATCCAGATAGTAAAAAAATACAATCACTTTAGGATCGACAATTTTTTGCTATTAATGTAATGCATATTTCTTGTATGCATCTCATGCACAAGGACACTAATCCTAGACCATATGGGAGTTGGCGTAGAAAGAATAACAGGGTACTTAGATATTCCAGAAATAATGGAGTGCTACTGGGAAATCAGAACGAGTTGACCGGAATGGACTTTTGTCTAGTGTGTGGATAGCTTGTATGCTTGACTTGAGTATTTTGTTGCCGCTTTACAGTTGATGGAAATACGAATGGCAGGACGAAATGAAGTCATCGAAACAGCAAAAAGAGACTATGACTTCGTAACATTTAAAATAAATGATTTTCATACCACAAACGAATGTAGAAGCCGAGCAAGAAATGTCACGTAAAAATATAGATTACAGCCTTTTAGTTTTATAGTCACGCTCAGTATGTACATGACAATTTTGTCCCAGCATTTCCTTGACAGAAATTATATTTCCGGTTTGACATTATCTAGCGAAATAATAAAGGCGAGAAGTCATCATTGCCCGTACTTTGTCCCTGCGTTTCTCTTGTAGAAATTAACTACTCGGCTGTTTGCCATTAATTAATGCAATGGATCACTCCCGTCTTGTATCTCCATTATGATCCAGATGCCATATTTAGATCGTAATTGACTTCACAGGCGTGTTATAACACTTACGTATTGCTTTCACTGATTCAAGGCTGAAATAACAATGACGTAAATAAAAGATAGAATCGAACAGGAAATGCCACATACAAAGTATACAGGGATCCTAAAAGATTTGGGAGACATTAAAAGGACAAGTGTACATACCAGAGGCGGGTTGTTTCGGTTTTTGGGGCGCAAATCACACATTATAGGGGGATACAAAGGGAGGTATTCAAGTTTCAAGTTTGTATATGGAATCGCAATCCCCACCAAGTAAAAAACAAAAACAACAAAAACCCAAATTTAATCACCATCCAATAAACAAAAGTGTTACGCCATTACCTATACCATTATGTAATTATGTTTTTTTATGCACACATGTCATTACATTTGTAATCTGTGTGAAATGTAAAAATAAAGGAATTGTTCTGTTCTGTTCTGTTGAAGTCAACGGCACTTTCACAAACATTTACAAGAGAAAATATTCCAAATGTTGCTCAATCTATCTCCATGTTTATAAGATGTGTTATATGTCGATATGGTAGGCAAATGCCTTTTTCCTGTTCGGGTACATCATGCTTAACACGCTTGCCAGATTATAGAATGAGCGCCAGTCGGCTATCCATAAATCCGCCCATACTTACAAGTAAACAAATACAATGCTTAAGTACCTTATTCGTAAGACTGCTGCTATTTTTATTAACAGTAATATTATTCATCGGTGAAGTGTTTAATTTATGAATTTAGTAAATATTACATAAATATGTGTTTATAAAGTGCTGAATTTATTTCGAAAATGAATGGAATAATCCAAATTAAACTTATAAATATATCAACAAATAATTCGAATAGTCGGCCAACAAAACCGATATAGAAACATGAATTGTGGTACACACACGGCTATAAACATTCGTTCATGTGATACATGTAGTATGGTAATCAATAGCCGCTTTCTTTACCAGAAAGTAATGTCGACGGGCGGAAGCAATCAGCCAATAAATATGCCTTAAATGGTACTCTGGAATATTTAATACATCATATTTAGCACGGCAATGTTTTCGTCAACAGAAACATTTTTTTAGAAAGCAGACTACAATGACGTTCGTCTTCAATTTGGACGAGTCTCCCCGAAATCGTATAAATTTAATCACAGATCGCCTAGAAAACACCATTTTCAACTGTTTCCTCGACGTTACTGTTCACTTCAATATCAAACGCAATACACAAACATATCGAAATGGAAAATCACAAAAGCTTCGATATATACTAGCGGAAAAAAGAAACTGTGCATGTGTAAAATGTTCATATATCCTTCAATTTTATAAATTAAAGCTTGAAACTTTACACAGGTAAGTTGTGTATCCCTCTCGGTCATTTACACTGGCCAGTGCATGAGTTGCACGGGTAGTTTGCCTGTCAGGCTAACGTCTTCTTTTTCACGTTTTTTCGTGCAGCAGTCAATTGCAAACACGTTTGTCGCCTAAACTTGTGTTAAAACATAGTGTTGTTACATGTAAGACACAAAACCAGGATAATTTTGAAAAACGTCGTTGATACGCCATGCCAAGGTTGAATGAAACTGACAGATGCCGCGCCGTAGGCATGATTGAAGCTGGTGTACGGCATACTGACGTTGCCAGACAATTTGGCGTTCACCGAAATACTGTAGACGCCTTGTGGAGACGGTACCAACAGTTTGGGGCAACCAGAGACCGGCCTCGATCAGGACGTCCACGCGTAACGTCTATTCGCCAGGATACGTACATCCGGGTGGTTCATCTCCGTGACCGACTCAAAACTTCTTCTTTGACGGCTAGGAGTATTCCTGGCCTTAGAAGAATCAGTCCCCGAACGGTACGTAATCGATTGCGTGAACGAGGCATACGTCCACGACGTCCTGCCATACGTCCTGTTCTGCAGCAACGTCATCGTGTAGCACGTTTTGCCTGGTGTAGAAGACACATACACTTCACGCAACTGGACTGGGCACGTATTCTTTTCACGGATGAGTCCATGTTCCATCTCGACAGCAGCGACGGCCGTTCTAGAGTGTACCGTCGTGATGGTGAACGTTTCCATGACAGTTGTGTGATTGAACGACGTCCATTCGGCGGAGGTAGTGTCATGGTGTGGGGTGGCATCTCATCCCGTTGTAGAACAGCACTTGTGGTTGTAGACGGCACACTTACAGGCATCAGATATCGTGACGAAATCATACGGCCTCACGTCCTTCCATTTGTGCAGCAACGTAACGCCACGCTGCAACAGGATAACGCTCGCCCGCACGTCGCGCGGGTCGTCACCGACTTTTTGACCCAGAACAATGTGAATGTGCTGCCCTGGCCTGCAATATCACCGGATTTGTCGCCTATAGAACACGTGTGGGATGAGATGCAGCGACGGTTACGTGGCCTCCAAAATCAGCCGTTGACGTTACCTGACCTATCACGTGCGCTTGTCAGAATCTGGAATGGTATTCCCCAGGCATTTTTCAGAACACTTGTCACATCAATGCGGCGTCGTTGTCAAGCATGCATCGATTCCAATGGTGGGCATACACGGTATTGATGAGCTGAACTTTGTTTAGAGAACGTCTCTGAAAACTGATCTCTATCTAAGACGCAGCTGATTCAATAACCATATCAATTGAGCTGGTGTAAAATAAAGGTAAGATAAAACCCTGTTGAAATTTTTATTGCGATTCCTTACATACCTCCTAAGTTATAGCATATTATACACATGCACAGTTTCTTTTTTCCGCTATATATACTTATAATAGATAATAACTTGTCGATCTTTTTAACCCCTTTAAAGCATTGTACAGGCTCGTTACCATATTGAAAGGTCGTTACGAATATTAATAGGAAAAATAAACATATAATATATTATGCAACATTTCCATCACACAAGACTCGTCTTTAAGTAGTTCACATTATGTGTCCGCTATCCTGTTTCCCACATCAGCATACGATAAATGTAAGTATTTTTCAATAGGACACGAAACAGGTTATGAAATATTTCATGGCCAAAATATACTGAAGGCTATTGTAGCCATAAGAAATGTAAACATGCAGCAATTAGACCAAAAGCAATACCAAAACTATTAGTCAGGTGATGCAAAACAAATATTTTGGTAGTTATATCAATGGAGACAAAAGTAGAAAAAACTCTTACGAACACATTATGAGGGCCTGCAGTTGATAGTGCTTTATGGTTCAAGGTCAAATGCCAACGGAGCAGTCACTGGTGTTGATATATTGCAATTTTATTTTTGTATTTTAAAATATATTCATGAAATGAGATATATAGAGTTTAAATAGCAAATCTGGAATTCACGCTCCATATGCAAGTAACTTAATTATTTCGTGTTTACCAATGTTCTGTTAAATTAATGACCGAGTAACAGTTATTCATTTTGGACAGTTGCTTATTAAAACGACTGTGTACTGTCGTCTGTTTCTTCTCATCAGACGAATTAGTTTGTCTTGTAACAACGGAGGCGTCTAGTTTTTACTTAATTGCAAAGCATATTGCGCAAGATTTTGTCTCACTCCGAGAAGCGCGCACATACACTGAACAAACTTTCTAATTGGTCACTAGCATTTTATTTATATTATTTAACAGTGAATGCAAATTCAACAATGCGAACACCATCACATAAATAATTTCTTTTACAACTGTTCTGAATATATTAATCCATTTTGATTCTCAGGTTAATTTTACGACAGATCAACACTAACAACCGTAAAATTAAAAGTCATAAAACAGATAAATATGGTATGGTTTCTTCAAGAAATACGAAGTGACCAATTAGAAGTTTTGCTTACTGTATGTACACTGCACGCAATCTGCAAGATTATGCAAAAGCAAAGTAAGTTAATAACATAGACAATTGCATTCATAGTTATTGTTGTTATTCAGTAATGTTTAGGGATTGGTAGATTACATGCCATAGTATCTCATTATTTAAACGTCCCGAAGACTATAAATTATATTCATGACCTGACTGCAAAGTCCATTATCAATATACGGCAACAATAATGTGAAAACATCACATAAAAAATGGATTCCTTGTATTATGATAAGTAGCATAATCTGCTGCGTTATATACATCATCATATACATATTTACTCGTAGCTTGTAATTTTATCGATTTATATTACCTTAAACATGCATTAAATACTTCAAAGGTTCATGAAAAAGTAATGAGTACTAATACACATATACTTTCTTATATGCGCATCTTTGCTAATCAAATTAGATAAGGCCACCGGGGCTCCAAAAGTAGTTATTGTATATCCTAAATCGAATCAAATTCATATACCGAAACAACTAGACTATAACAATACGTTATCATTCAATGTATTATGATTTAGTTTACATAACTCTAGTAATCAATGACTTGAAGTAATATTTTTGTTGTATAAAATCGAAAACTATAAATAATTGATGTTGATTGTAGTAAACGAGTAACTATGATCACTGAATAAAAGTTTAAATGAAAGTACCATCAATATTTTGTCGCGTCTCAACTAAATTTTTGACGAAGCATCCATTAAAAACAAACTTTATGATGTTCTGCAATGTCCACGAACAATAGTTCATAATGACAGCGTATACCGTATAGCGGATTTGCAATTTAAACAGATTCCGATTTACTTTCTGATGTTTGGCTTTCGCTGAAATGTTCAGGCGATAGACACATGGAATGAAGAGGCATGTACGAGAAATATAAGACTATATATTGTTTTATTGCCTTATTTGTATAGCAGCTTAATATGTTTACATTATGGAGCAGTAGTGAATATATTACACCACTACTACTCGACAAAACGCTACACAGGCAAACATAACTCGGACAGTTTCCTCAGAAGTATAATGTAACACGTGCCTAAAAGTGTCGAACTTTCTCATAAACAAATATTATACAAATAAACATAATGATTGTGAATAAGCTTCAAGTTGGTGAATATTGGAAAACAGCATTCTAAGCGTTTCATGTTTATATGGCCATATAAGGACAATTGTACAACCACATCTATAGTGTCTATAAACATTTGACTTGTTGCGGACGAAGGCAAGTATTATTTTGTTTATTTAGACAAACCACATCTATGTCCTAACAGTAGTATTTACACTTATATTGCAATTCAAATAGTTCCATAATTATGCTCTTTCATTTACAAATCTTTATAACGTGTGTGTAGTAAACAGCACCATATGTTTTCAGCTTATTCCACGAACCTGAACTAAATACCAATATTTTAAAACAGACAAGTTCATATTTTTGTCTGATTAGAATATGTATATGCACACATTTTATTTTTCAGGTCTCTTGAATCACATTATTAAATGTTTTAAGATCATAGGAAAGCGTTAACACTATTTGTGATGAAAGTATGTGTTATGTGTAATCCATTTGTACGGGAATATAAGGTACCTCGGTACGTAGGTGACAGTGGTCCAAGTATTACGCTCATATCAAATCACTAACGTATGCACAAACATATTGGGAAGTGGTACGAAACAAACCACAGAGGGATACAGAAAGAGAATAAGTTGCTACAGGAAAAAACACATACATAAGTTAGTGCCTCTCCACAAAGACCTCCAGGAAACAACAATCCATTAAACATAAGGCATTTGAAGATTCATTAAGGTACATACGTAAGGAAACAGGGTCGCAAGGAATGGCTTGGCCGGCAATAAAGGATAACAAGGAGAACAAAGACACACAGAGAAATCGAGTATAAAGATGTCATCCACATATTTGAACAAAATAAATAGGTAGCAACAGCGAAAGTCCAATCATACATGACAATACAAACTGACCGATACTAAACCACGTTCAGTTTTATATGTGTTGGGAATATTGCCATCAACACTTATCCTGCTAAATTATTTTAAACACAATACCTTACATTACAAGAAATTCATTGATGCAAAGCATCAAAGGTCGCCGCTAAAGAATTGAATGATATTTTGTTATTTACATTCTTTTGTACAAAAAACATGTAACTAAAGTATTACACTCCATTTTAGTAGTATCAAACACGTAAACAAAAAATATTAATCTGTTTACAGACCCAGTTCCAACTTCTCTGTATATAGCAAGGTCTTTGTTCACAAAAATAATAATATTTAAAATTACATTCTTTGAATCTTTTACATAAATTCTCATTAAGTTTTTAAATAATTATCTCAGACTATCATGACACTCCAAATTTATCACCGGAACACATTTTCTTTTCTGATCCATACGTACGTAAACAATAAGCTTAGAATAAGCACTACTTTTATCTAAATATTTATTTCATACAGTTAACGCATCACTTCTATTTGTTATAATTTGTTATGTAAAAGATTCAAAGAATGCAGTTTTAATTATTATTAGGCCACAACAAATTATTTGTTTGTTCTTCGGATTTTTCCCCCAAAAAAATGGGGCGAGCGAGCGATAAAAAATATTTTTTTCAAACTGTCATTTATTAAAGCGAGCGAGCGAAAAAAAGAGTATATTATGGTATCAGTATGAAGCTGAAAACTGTAGTTGCTGGCACCACCCTAAACTATGAATAAACAGCGTATCACCGTAACAAATTCCTTCTTACTGCATTTTCTTCTCCGTTAGTACATGCAAGGAGAAATTATCAGCGATGACTATATCATATAATATTATAATTATGAACTGCCCACTTCAAGAAAATTTCAATAGCACATGTGAAATACAGGTAAAACAGTCAACGCGAATACTTTTTCTCCTTCACAGGACATAACGACAGGCAAAGACACATTTTTTACCCGTCGCAACAATGTTTCACCTGTTGCAACAATGTTTTACCTGTTGCAACAATGTTTTACCTGTCACAACAATTTCTTACCTGTCGCAATGTTTTGAACAGGATTAACAACTTAAAATCCTTATTTTAAATGTTGTTTTATGTATAACCATTATAATTAAGCAAGATTTCTCAGTTTTATTGTTCAAGTAAAGGTCATGACTATCTCATCATCATTAAATACTAGCCATGGCCTACCTTCTTCAACGAACTAATCAACTTCCGATCAACTGGAAGTCTCGTCTTTTGCTCACTAGATGAATTTGGCAATCTTGGCTTGCGCTGGCTTTTTTTCTTGAGCCAATTTTGGAACCAGTCGATTTCATTCATTTGGGGGCTACATCACAGCACACGATCAACAAATATTTAGTGCAGTTAGTCCCCTTAATCCCAAATATTCTATAGCATAGGACTTTGTTATTTCAATGTAATCCTTTTTAGTGTTTCTTTGAAATTGCTTTTAATAGTCTACAAATCATTCCTAATTGAGCTTGTGGGATGATTCAATGTAGCACTGTTATCTTATTTCTTGTCTATTTTATTCTTGTTATTCAAGTTTAAACAAACATCTCACTATCAATTATTAATCATTCAAATTGAAAGATGAAGACAATATATACTCCCAAACATAAGTCAATCAAGTGCAAAAAGCAATACATGTCTCAAACAGTCGGCTGTACATAAAAACTAGGTCATAAATGAAACATAAACTAAACATACAGTGAGGTAAATTGTATGTGAATAGTCATAGCACAGACTATGAGACATAAACCATCAGTATATACTTGCGAAAATAATAGTATTCTGAATTTATTATAATAATTTTCATTCCTCGTAAAATACGGAGCGGGCGGCATTACGGACCGTACGGTACGGATTTTATCGTATAAAAGACCCGAAAACGAAAGTGATTGCATGGTTATCACATGCTTTTAATCGCGTTTATCATAGAAATTGAGTGAATAAAACATTCGCAAACGGTAAATATTTCGCCCAAATTAGAAAGTCATACTTTTCGACGGGACCGCTTTTCGATTATTTGATTTTTCTTGAGCAATTTCCGAAAATAAACGGTGCTGACTGAGCATTTTCTGAAATCGTGCACCACATGAGGGAATCTAAAAATAAACTTTCCGTAGACTGGTTTCAAATATTTTATCAGTCAAAATAGACCTTGACCATTTGAAATCGTGCACCATATGAGGGAATAAATTTAAAGATTTTAAAATGAAATAAAATAAAACAATAAAAAGATATTACAAATACTTTTTCTGTAAAACTTTATTGTCAGTGGGTAAAATTATCTTGAATCGAATAATCTTGGGAAAAAAATAAGTCACGTGTCCCTTGAATCGAATAATCTTGGAAAAAAAAAAAGTCACGTGTCCCTTCACGTACAAAAAAAGTCACGTGCCCCTCCATGTACAAAAAAATATCCCATTCCATACAGTACGCTGCACTTCAGTGCGGCGACAATCAGTCTGTATATGTCTGATTTGTGCATATATATCATGATTGTTTATGTTCAAATTGGACACGAACATGACAATTGTTAAATATGATTTTCAGTTCATGTTTGTATTTATTATATGAACGTTTAAGTCGTGTTGCCAATTACTTTTCCAGTTTGTGTCCGAACACTTTGATCTAATATGCACATGGTTCGATTACCAATGGTTCGTTGTTTACTGTAAATGTCAAAAGTTTCGTCTGTCTTGTTCGTACAGCACCCTCAATGAAGAGTGGGTTGGTTGAAATTTGTTATCGTGACAGCGTATTCAGACATTCTAATGTAATAGTAAAGTACCCAAGGGAAAACAATACGACGTTTTGGTATTACTATAGTTTGCATTGCCAATATATTTGGTTTTATGTACGTCATTAAGTTTGCGTATTTGTGATATCTTATTTTGAACGGGGAAGGAGTTATAAAGGTGCGACATTTTTTCGAAAATGTACATATCGTTGATAAGCTAGTGATAAATGCCGGTATGGTTCACCACATTTTATTTTAATACCGATCCGAGTATTGCTTTGAATTGTGCAAACCGTAAATTATTTGGTATTTATTGCGTTATTATTTTAGAATAATCACATTACTAGTGCAGATGCACATAAAACAGCATATTACGTATTCATCAAACTAGTTATACGATGAAAGCAACGATCAATATGAATGAACTTCAACAGTAATATGGATACCATTACCAACACTCGGTTAGCTAAGTTGGTAGAGTGGTGCTAGACTGTCAAGCGGTAGATCCGGTTCGATTCCTGGTTATATTTTTCCGTGACATTGGCTACGGTCATGTCATCCATGTCCGGAGAAGTTGCCACTAAAGAGCAAGTTAGTACTGGTATAATTAATTCAAGAAAAGCGTTAAGCTCAACTAGCTGCCGCTTAATACTGAAGAATTGTTGAAAAACAGCGCAAACCTGATGGAAACAAACACATGCATATCATTATAATCTTAAATGCTGTCGATCGAGCGGTTTTATTTCTACGAAAGCAATAAACTGTAATAGAAGTGTTAACTAAAGCACATAGCAAAAGTTGAGACTTCCCATATGCAGTTATCTGACTTGATATACTATTTTTTCCCCTCATTAAGGCCATGACCACTGGCTGTCTTAGTTTGTCGAATGGTCAATTCCATCCATTAAATCATTTCCTTCCTTGTTGTCCCTTGTAATTCTCCATGATGCCTTACTTCCCCATTCCCATAGATATTTGTCCTTACACCACCTCGATCCGAATTGTTTCGTATGTTGGCGTTTTCCCGTACCAACTTTAACCCTTCCTTTCCAGCTTCTTGCTACCAGCGTCCGTTTTTATTTTGACATCATTTCATGCCTGTATACATCATTACGTCATTAATCGACAACGACAAGTTTTATCTTGATACAGCTTCAAACAATATTGATGCAGTATTTGTCGGCGACTTTGATGACCTTCATCAACTTGCTAGTGTGTGTTTATTTGAACGTATATGTTTATACTCGCACATTAAAAGTCCTCGTATGTACTGCTTCAACTATTAACATGCCAAACGGAATAGTTATATTCTACCTTCCAACCTTATTTTACTTGTCACATCCGATTATAAAGGCAATGATTGACCCTGATCGATCACTTTATCAACAATACTTGATGCATTTCAAATTTTGATGATACTTCGTTTTATGAAAGTGAATCCTTCCAGTAATATCTCAAACCGTTCAAATATTTGGGGAATGACTTTCTATTTTAATTATTTAAGTTTGTACTTGAGAACAATCGGCAAATCAGCGTTTGTTCAACCATTCCTCGCAATCAACTGGCAACTCGTATTCAATATCTTGTTCGTTATCTTTGGCAGTTTCAGCGTCATGTTCATGTCAACATCAACCTTGCTCATACCCTACGCTGCACAAAGGAAACACACAATTGAGCATGAGGTCTTATAAATTAAGATATTGTCACTGGGATGAAATCATTGAGTTGTCGACTTATCTCATTCGATAAGAAATTCACGGAGGAAGTTGCTTTCATTTAAATGATTGCATCGCGGGTATTGTCAGTGTCTTTATAGGTCTGTCTATTCATCACGTTGGGTGTTGTCATAACGTGATTGATTATACCATGCTTATGACTTCAAAGTCTGATGTATTAGCCGATTGTATATTTAATTTTGGCCTTATCATTTCGGTATAGTTTTTGGTTTTGCGCCTCCTTTCCCTAACGTATGTATCATATAACCTCCTAAAGTGCTATTTGTTTTATGGATTGTTGTTTTCCCGGAGATCTGTGTGGGGAGGCTCTGTCTTATGTATATGGCGTTCCCTGTAATACTTTTTTCTCTATCTTTTAGTATTTTGCTGGTAGCCTCACTTGATTTCTGGATGTCTTGGGAAGTTCTGATATCTGCACTGTTTTCACTTATATCGTAGGTTACAAGCTCGGGCGTATCAAAATCTTTGTTTTCAATGAAACAGTGACAGAAAACATGACTGAATATAAGCGCTAAAATAAACAAACTGTTATAATGTATTAATTGGAACTGTGAATACACTTCAAACGCGTTGTACTGATTACTACTCAGCTGATGCATACCAGAGCAAACGCAAACACGAGATTCGAGTAGCTATATGCTTTAATATAAGTTTTGAAATGTGCAACGACAAATGATTTGTGTGTTGACATTTTCAGCCACTTTCTGAATTATTAATTATCTAAATACAACGGTACGTTCTTTAATCTTGACGTACGCATGGCCGGTGCAAGTCGTATCGGTAGAAATGAGTTGACCTACTATTCCATGTAGAATAAGTGACTACGCCAATGTTATCGTTTTTTTATTACCACCGCATGTGATAAAACATGAGCCAAGATTCAATGTAACCAGTCCTTGTTATTTCAAAAATCTACGAATTTGTGGTGTATACTTGCCAGTTCTTTGTGCGTTTGGCAGTAATGATTGTAAGAACATGGACGCCATCGTTTAACAATGGTAGATTACATGCCATAGTATCTCATTATTTAAACGTCCCGAAGACTATAAATTATATTCATGACCTGACTGCAAAGTCCATTATCAATATACGGCAACAATAATGTGAAAACATCACATAAAAAATGGATTCCTTGTATTATGATAAGTAGCATAATCTGCTGCGTTATATACATCATCATATACATATTTACTCGTAGCTTGTAATTTTATCGATTTATATTACCTTAAACATGCATTAAATACTTCAAAGGTTCATGAAAAAGTAATGAGTACTAATACACATATACTTTCTTATATGCGCATCTTTGCTAATCAAATTAGATAAGGCCACCGGGGCTCCAAAAGTAGTTATTGTATATCCTAAATCGAATCAAATTCATATACCGAAACAACTAGACTATAACAATACGTTATCATTCAATGTATTATGATTTAGTTTACATAACTCTAGTAATCAATGACTTGAAGTAATATTTTTGTTGTATAAAATCGAAAACTATAAATAATTGATGTTGATTGTAGTAAACGAGTAACTATGATCACTGAATAAAAGTTTAAATGAAAGTACCATCAATATTTTGTCGCGTCTCAACTAAATTTTTGACGAAGCATCCATTAAAAACAAACTTTATGATGTTCTGCAATGTCCACGAACAATAGTTCATAATGACAGCGTATACCGTATAGCGGATTTGCAATTTAAACAGATTCCGATTTACTTTCTGATGTTTGGCTTTCGCTGAAATGTTCAGGCGATAGACACATGGAATGAAGAGGCATGTACGAGAAATATAAGACTATATATTGTTTTATTGCCTTATTTGTATAGCAGCTTAATATGTTTACATTATGGAGCAGTAGTGAATATATTACACAACTACTACTCGACAAAACGCTACACAGGCAAACATAACTCGGACAGTTTCCTCAGAAGTATAATGTAACACGTGCCTAAAAGTGTCGAACTTTCTCATAAACAAATATTATACAAATAAACATAATGATTGTGAATAAGCTTCAAGTTGGTGAATATTGGAAAACAGCATTCTAAGCGTTTCATGTTTATATGGCCATATAAGGACAATTGTACAACCACATCTATAGTGTCTATAAACATTTGACTTGTTGCGGACGAAGGCAAGTATTATTTTGTTTATTTAGACAAACCACATCTATGTCCTAACAGTAGTATTTACACTTATATTGCAATTCAAATAGTTCCATAATTATGCTCTTTCATTTACAAATCTTTATAACGTGTGTGTAGTAAACAGCACCATATGTTTTCAGCTTATTCCACGAACCTGAACTAAATACCAATATTTTAAAACAGACAAGTTCATATTTTTGTCTGATTAGAATATGTATATGCACGCATTTTATTTTTCAGGTCTCTTGAATCACATTATTAAATGTTTTAAGATCATAGGAAAGCGTTAACACTATTTGTGATGAAAGTATGTGTTATGTGTAATCCATTTGTACGGGAATATAAGGTACCTCGGTACGTAGGTGACAGTGGTCCAAGTATTACGCTCATATCAAATCACTAACGTATGCACAAACATATTGGGAAGTGGTACGAAACAAACCACAGAGGGATACAAAAAGAGAATAAGTTGCTACAGGAAAAAACACATGCATAAGTTAGTGCCTCTCCACAAAGACCTCCAGGAAACAACAATCCATTAAACATAAGGCATTTGAAGATTCATTAAGGTACATACGTAAGGAAACAGGGTCGCAAGGAATGGCTTGGCCGGCAATAAAGGATAACAAGGAGAACAAAGACACACAGAGAAATCGAGTATAAAGATGTCATCCATATATTTGAACAAAATAAATAGGTAGCAACAGCGAAAGTCCAATCATACATGACAATACAAACTGACCGATACTAAACCACGTTCAGTTTTATATGTGTTGGGAATATTGCCATCAACACTTATCCTGCTAAATTATTTTAAACACAATACCTTACATTACAAGAAATTCATTGATGCAAAGCATCAAAGGTCGCCGCTAAAGAATTGAATGATATTTTGTTATTTACATTCTTTTGTACAAAAAACATGTAACTAAAGTATTACACTCCATTTTAGTAGTATCAAACACGTAAACAAAAAATATTAATCTGTTTACAGACCCAGTTCCAACTTCTCTGTATATAGCAAGGTCTTTGTTCACAAAAATAATAATATTTAAAATTACATTCTTTGAATCTTTTACATAAATTCTCATTAAGTTTTTAAATAATTATCTCAGACTATCATGACACTCCAAATTTATCACCGGAACACATTTTCTTTTCTGATCCATACGTACGTAAACAATAAGCTTAGAATAAGCACTACTTTTATCTAAATATTTATTTCATACAGTTAACGCATCACTTCTATTTGTTATAATTTGTTATGTAAAAGATTCAAAGAATGCAGTTTTAATTATTATTAGGCCACAACAAATTATTTGTTTGTTCTTCGGATTTTTCCCCCAAAAAAATGGGGCGAGCGAGCGATAAAAAATAGTTTTTTCAAACTGTCATTTATTAAAGCGAGCGAGCGAAAAAGAGAGTATATTATGGTATCAGTATGAAGCTGAAAACTGTAGTTGCTGGCACCACCCTAAACTATGAATAAACAGCGTATCACCGTAACAAATTCCTTCTTACTGCATTTTCTTCTCCGTTAGTACATGCAAGGAGAAATTATCAGCGATGACTATATCATATGATATTATAATTATGAACTGCCCACTTCAAGAAAATTTCAATAGCACATGTGAAATACAGGTAAAACAGTCAACGCGAATACTTTTTCTCCTTCACAGGACATAACGACAGGCAAAGACACATTTTTTACCCGTCGCAACAATGTTTCACCTGTTGCAACAATGTTTTACCTGTTGCAACAATGTTTTACCTGTCACAACAATTTCTTACCTGTCGCAATGTTTTGAACAGGATTAACAACTTAAAATCCTTATTTTAAATGTTGTTTTATGTATAACCATTATAATTAAGCAAGATTTCTCAGTTTTATTGTTCAAGTAAAGGTCATGACTATCTCATCTTCATTAAATACTAGCCATGGCTTACCTTCTTCAACGAACTAATCAACTTCCGATCAACTGGAAGTCTCGTCTTTTGCTCACTAGATGAATTTGGCAATCTTGGCTTGCGCTGGCTTTTTTTCTTGAGCCAATTTTGGAACCAGTCGATTTCATTCATTTGGGGGCTACATCACAGCACACGATCAACAAATAGTTAGTGCAGTTAGTCCCCTTAATCCCAAATATTCTATAGCATAGGACTTTGTTATTTCAATGTAATCCTTTTTAGTGTTTCTTTGAAATTGCTTTTAATAGTCTACAAATCATTCCTAATTGAGCTTGTGGGATGATTCAATGTAGCACTGTTATCTTATTTCTTGTCTATTTTATTCTTGTTATTCAAGTTTAAACAAACATCTCACTATCAATTATTAATCATTCAAATTGAAAGATGAAGACAATATATACTCCCAAACATAAGTCAATCAAGTGCAAAAAGCAATACATGTCTCAAACAGTCGGCTGTACATAAAAACTAGGTCATAAATGAAACATAAACTAAACATACAGTGAGGTAAATTGTATGTGAATAGTCATAGCACAGACTATGAGACATAAACCATCAGTATATACTTGCGAAAATAATAGTATTCTGAATTTATTATAATAATTTTCATTCCTCGTAAAATACGGAGCGGGCGGCATTACGGACCGTACGGTACGGATTTTATCGTATAAAAGACCCGAAAACGAAAGTGATTGCATGGTTATCACATGCTTTTAATCGCGTTTATCATAGAAATTGAGTGAATAAAACATTCGCAAACGGTAAATATTTCACCAAATTAGAAGGTCATACTTTTCGACGGGACCGCTTTTCGATTATTGATTTTTCTTGAGCAATTTCCGAAAATAAACGGTGCTGACTGAGCATTTTCTGAAATCGTGCACCACATGAGGGAATCTAAAAATAAACTTTCCGTAGACTGGTTTCAAATATTTTATCAGTCAAAATAGACCTTGACCATTTGAAATCGTGCACCATATGAGGGAATAAATTTAAAGATTTTAAAATGAAATAAAATAAAACAATAAAAAGATATTACAAATACTTTTTCTGTAAAACTTTATTGTCAGTGGGTAAAATTATCTTGAATCGAATAATCTTGGGAAAAAAATAAGTCACGTGTCCCTTGAATCGAATAATCTTGGAAAAAAAATAAGTCACGTGTCCCTTCACGTACAAAAAAAGTCACGTGCCCCTCCATGTACAAAAAAATATCCCATTCCATACAGTACGCTGCACTTCAGTGCGGCGACAATCAGTCTGTATATGTCTGATTTGTGCATATATATCATGATTGTTTATGTTCAAATTGGACACGAACATGACAATTGTTAAATATGATTTTCAGTTCATGTTTGTATTTATTATATGAACGTTTAAGTCGTGTTGCCAATTACTTTTCCAGTTTGTGTCCGAACACTTTGATCTAATATGCACATGGTTCGATTACCAATGGTTCGTTGTTTACTGTAAATGTCAAAAGTTTCGTCTGTCTTGTTCGTACAGCACCCTCAATGAAGAGTGGGTTGGTTGAAATTTGTTATCGTGACAGCGTATTCAGACATTCTAATGTAATAGTAAAGTACCCAAGGGAAAACAATACGACGTTTTGGTATTACTATAGTTTGCATTGCCAATATATTTGGTTTTATGTACGTCATTAAGTTTGCGTATTTGTGATATCTTATTTTGAACGGGGAAGGAGTTATAAAGGTGCGACATTTTTTCGAAAATGTACATATCGTTGATAAGCTAGTGATAAATGCCGGTATGGTACACCACATTTTATTTTAATACCGATCCGAGTATTGCTTTGAATTGTGCAAACCGTAAATTATTTGGTATTTATTGCGTTATTATTTTAGAATAATCACATTACTAGTGCAGATGCACATAAACCAGCATATTACGTATTCATCAAACTAGTTATACGATGAAAGCAACGATCAATATGAATGAACTTCAACAGTAATATGGATACCATTTTCAACACTCGGTTAGCTAAGTTGGTAGAGTGGTGCTAGACTGTCAAGCGGTAGATCCGGTTCGATTCCTGGTTATATTTTTCCGTGACATTGGCTACGGTCATGTCATCCATGTCCGGAGAAGTTGCCACTAAAGAGCAAGTTAGTACTGGTATAATTAATTCAAGAAAAGCGTTAAGCTCAACTAGCTGCCGCTTAATACTGAAGAATTGTTGAAAAACAGCGCAAACCTGATGGAAACAAACACATGCATATCATTATAATCTTAAATGCTGTCGATCGAGCGGTTTTATTTCTACGAAAGCAATAAACTGTAATAGAAGTGTTAACTAAAGCACATAGCAAAAGTTGAGACTTCCCATATGCAGTTATCTGACTTGATATACTATTTTTTCCCCTCATTAAGGCCATGACCACTGGCTGTCTTAGTTTGTCGAATGGTCAATTCCATCCATTAAATCATTTCCTTCCTTGTTGTCCCTTGTAATTCTCCATGATGCCTTACTTCCCCATTCCGATAGATATTTGTCCTTACACCACCTCGATCCGAATTGTTTCGTATGTTGGCGTTTTCCCGTACCAACTTTAACCCTTCCTTTCCAGCTTCTTGCTACCAGCGTCCGTTTTTATTTTGACATCATTTCATGCCTGTATACATCATTACGTCATTAAACGACAACGACAAGTTCTATCTTGATACAGCTTCAAACAATATTGATGCAATATTTGTCGGCGACTTTGATGACCTTCAACAACTTGCTAGTGTGTGTTTATTTGAACGTATATGTTTATACTCACTAATGAAAAGTCCTCGTATGTACTGCTTAAACTATTAACATGCCAAACGTAATAGTTATATTCTACCTTCCAACCTTATTTTACTTGTCACATCCGATTATAAAGGCAAAGATTGACCCTGATCGATCACTTTATCAACAATACTTGATGCATTTCAAATCCAAGACGACACAAGAGCAAATTTTGATGACACTTCGTTTTATGAAAGTGAATCCCTCCAGTAATATCTCAAACCGTTCAAATATTTGGGGAATTACTTTTTATTTTAATTATTTAAGTTTGTAATTGAGAACAATCGGCAAATCATCGTTTGTTCAACCATTCCTCGCAACCAACTGGCAACTCGTATTCAATATCCTGTTCGTTATCTTTGGCAGTTTCAGCGTCATGTTCATGTCAACATCAACCTTGCTCATACCCTACGCTGCACAAAAGAAACACACAATTGGGCATGAGGTTTTATAAATTAAGATATTGTCACTGGGATGAAGTCATTGAGTTGTCGACTTATCTCATCCGAAAAGAAATTCACGGAGGAAGTTGCTTTCATTTAAATGATTGCATCGCGGGTATTGTCAGTGTCTTTATAGGTCTGTCTATTCATCACGTTTTGTGTTGTCATAACGTGATTGATTATACCATGCTTATGACTTCAAAGTCTGATGTATTAGCCGATTGTATATTTAATTATGGCCTTATCATTTCGGTATAGTTTTTGGTTTTGCGCATCCTTTCTCTAACGTATGTATCATATAACCTCCTAAAGTGCTATTTGTTTTATGGATTGTTGTTTTCCCGGAGATCTGTGTGGGGAGGCTCTGTCTTATGTATTAGGCGTTCCCTGTAATAACTTTTTCTCTATCTTTTAGTATTTTGCTGGTAGCCTCACTTGATTTCTGGATGTCTTGGGAAGTTCTGATATCTGCACTGTTTTCACTTATATCGTAGGTTACAAGCTCGGGCGTATCAAAATCTTTGTTTTCAATGAAACAGTGACAGAAAACATGACTGAATATAAGCGCTAAAATAAACAAACTGTTATAATGTATTAATTGGAACTGTGAATACACTTCAAACGCGTTGTACTGATTACTACTCAGCTGCTGCATACCAGAGCAAAGCGATTTCAACTTTAGAATCAAATGTTATCAAATAAAAGCATGCGCACATCGAAAAAGGCGATCGAAAAATAATGAGTAAATAACTATGATCCATATTTCGTGATGTGAGTACTAGTGTTATAAGGAAATGAAACGCAAACACGAGATTCGAGTAGCTATATGCTTTATTATAAGTTTTGAAATGTGCAACGGCAAATGATTTGTGTGTTGACATTTTCAGCCACTTTCTGAATTATTAATTATCTAAATACAACGGTACGTTCTTTAATCTTGACGTACGCATGGCCGGTGCAAGTCGTATCGGTAGAAATGAGTTGACCTACTATTCCATGTAGAATAAGTGACTACGCCAATGTTATCGTTTTTTTATTACCACCGCATGTGATAAAACATGAGCCAAGATTCAATGTAACCAGTCCTTGTTATTTCAAAAATCTACGAATTTGTGGTGTATACTTGCCAGTTCTTTGTGCGTTTGGCAGTAATGATTGTAAGTACATGGACGCCATCGTTTAACAATATAATGTTTTAAACTGTAAATACAAAATTTCCAAATACGTTTTCTCAGCCCATATGCTCGAGTTTGAGTTTACTCTCATCGTGTACATTGTCTTAGTACTTACTCATGTCCATTGATATTTACATGTGTCATCTCCTATGCTTTCTGCAAATTAAAGCTACAGTCTGAATTAGTTGTTCTTGTTCTGTCGATATAGTTAAATGTAGTTTAAACAATAAAAGCATTTATCAATGATTTATGTTTTTGTTATAAGTATGAAACGGCAACAAATGCACACACAAAGGACATTCTTAAAGCACAAGGAATCCTAACAATATGCGTTCAATCACAAACTTAAACGTGAAGCAAGACAAGACATAAATGATGCCGCCTTAGAACCATCATGAGCCATATCGTCACTGTGGGTTTTAACCCGGTTTAAGGCTGTGTCTAACCTCAAAATTATCCTGCTATTACCCTAGAAAAGAGTCGTGTAAATAAGAAAACTTCCTCCAAAACATATGAGGCGAACACAGGATACTGCATCAGGAGCATATATGTATAAAACAGTATGCATGTGAAGCTATGCAAATAAGCGCTCGATAACTTATCACCTGCCAGAATAACTGAATAAATACTTTTTGGTCACGACAGTGTGGCATAATAAAAACACAGTACGCATTTCAGGGTTTGGAAGTGATGGTCATCGCATAGTATTAACCCGTTGTGTCGCCGTACACGCCAAAATAGGGAAGCGTGAAGACCAGGTGTTAAGTGGTCAATCAGGACACATGCAGTGCGTTTCAGTTAAGCAAGATCATAGCGTTACTTTTTTATGTTTGTAAAGCGGAAGTATATGCGATGTATTAGGCTGTGGTCTTACGGAACAATTACATAATCATGTTCCGAATTTAATTAATGACACATTCCGAAATAGTTCTTTCTGTAAGCTTGAGTTTTTCCGGGAGTAAAGAGCCCTACGGTCTTGGGGCGGTCATATATTGGCAAAAAAATCGCCTGTGGTTTAAACCTGATTAGAGATCAAAGCCAATCTCCGACAAGTCATGTAAACAAACTGTATATGTACTGTATGTGTTATAATTACGAAACATATGCCTTATACTGTGCACTACATTCTGTGTTCGATCTAGGTCTGACTGCTTGCTTTTTATTTGACTTTAATATCAGTTAAAGAAACGAAAATTTGAAGTAAATTAGATACATAAACACATCACTTATTGTAGTCAGTTAAATAATTTCACTGTTCAAAAAAACGTATATATCAACATAATTGTATTGCTTTATAATTTTGCAAAGTTTTACATTGATATAGTGTGCAGAATTACTTGCAATTATTCAAGATACCATGGTGTTGACTTGGTATCTCTTATGCAGACAGATGCCAATACCATAATGGATAAAACACCCTGTGCGAGCTCCGGTGCAGACATGAATGCACTCATACATCACAACATTTACCGCATGATATAGCCACTACGTATTATTTATGTCCCTGGTTATACAGTAACATATAATCATCGTCAGTTATGTTCTCAAGTTGTTGATTTATGCCCCGCATGCATCGAAACATTCTTGGCAAACACTAAATTCTGTGATATTATATTAACAAACCAGAAATAATTAATATTACGTCTTGTTGAATAGTCCAAAAAACATTTACGCATCAAATATTTCACTTATAATTTGGTTTGAATGAATACCCATTGTTTGGTTTAAAATAAGAGGAAAATATAATTCAATATGAACCGAGATCAATTTGCAGTGTTTTTGTCGGTGTTCTTTGTTGCTGAAGGTGCTATAAGTTCATGCGTGTGCACAAATCATTCAATGCTAGATCCTATGTCAGTGTTAGCTATAAATACGATGGACAAATGAAAATGAAGGCGGAGAGAAAATCCGATATAATTTATCGCGAAAAATGGCATTCACTCGTCCGTCAAATATCCAACATGGAATACACTTGTTCACGTTTGTTCTGATAATTCCCTAATGGAAAATCCTCACAAATGATGAGATAACATAAATTGGGTAATAGTGACCTTTCTTTATGAACAGCGATCGTCAGTGATCTATCCGCCCACTAAGAGAGAGAGAGAGAGCATAAGTTGCTACAGGGAATGCCACATACATAATAAAGTGCCTCTCCTTACAGATCTCCGGGAAAACAACAGTCCATAATACATAATGTATTTAAGGAAGCTAAAGGGTACATACGTAAGGCGAACAGGGGCGCAATGAATGGCCAGGCCGACAATAAGAGATATCTAGGAGACTCAAAGAGGACACATAGGGGATGTATTTAATGCATGGAATACATCACAGGACAAGTCAAGACAGCTGAAAACAATAGACCGAAAGAAAGAAAATGACATATTTACTATATAAAGTGAAAGAATTGTACAGGGGAAAGGGTAATTGTACGTACATTTTAAACACAAATAGAAACAATACCAACACAAAATGTACAGCCGTGGAACTGTCAGTAAATACAAACATGATGTAATTCGGGAAATAGGGAGTAAATTATAGAACATCAACACTCCAAAGCGTTACTAAACTTTATTTTCTTGTCATATTGGATTTACTGTATGACTTAGGATAATTATAATATATAAGATTTATACGGCGTTTGAGATTAGATTGGACCAAGAGTTAGCAGTGTCATTAACATTATACAGGAACATATTTGGCAACCGAAGTGTTGTGCCAGCACTGAGATAGTTATTACTTGTTACTTCATCTATACAGATTTCTACCATTCTTAACTTGTGCATAATCGAAACTAACAAATCATGACACAGCTTGCTATTGGTGTTCTATTGCCTAAGTAGATCACGAATTAAAGTCAGCATTGTTTACCCAGTGAATTTACAACTTTTTTCGTCTTAGCTGTATAAAATTGACATTGACCTACATTTTAGACCGATCAAATGTTGTATATGAAGCGCGTTGTTTAAACATGCAACGAATTAGACGATTTGATTGGTTCATATTTTAAGCGAAGAGGCACCAAACGGGATGTCTCGAAGAGATAATTCACTTTCCCGTAGCGTACCTCTTCTGGCGAAGTCAGAGCTCTCTTTATACATGTACATCATTCTATCTACGCAGTTCATCTTTTTTAAACGAAAGTTCTTGTTAATAATAAGGAACAAATACACATTTATTAATTATTTCCCATTGATATCTAACCAAGATCTGTTTTATTCCAAAAAAACGGCTTTGAAATCTACAGAGATGTTACCTTCGTGTATTATTGTTCTCTTAACTTAATACACTACTTAATCTATTGTTATTGCTAATCAATCACACGTAGTGGAGTCGATAACGTATTCGACTAACATTGCAAATGATATATAGAACCTTATAAAACACCTCTTTCACCGACCAACTATTCCATGACCTTTTATCACTGGAAGTTTCTATCACATTGCTTTTCTCTTAACAGGATATTTCATATTTAATCGAATCTTGTTTATATCGAACACTATTGCAAATAAATACTTGTCATAGAAAGAAGACCGATTATAAAATAGAACATATTTACATTTTTGTTAAATAAAATGGATTTCGCTTGATGAACATAATAGAAATGTTCAATGTTTACTTGTCTCTAAGTCATAGAACGCTAGAATTACACATTCAATTTATTATTTAAACCTATAAAAGCATTTATGTGCATGTTTAATCCATTAACTTTGTTGTTTTTGGTCTTGAAAATCGAGGATTGTGGTGTAGTTTTATAGTCTCCAATAACAGTATGACCGATTACAATATGTCTCGATTTTAAATAATCAAATATTAGATACTCTTTATAAGCCCCGGGGTCTAGTATTATAAGCAATTTACGAGAGGTCCTATTCTCAAAATCTGATCTAACTGCATTTAAGGGTCTTAATCTGTGGCATACGACACCTAAATTGAAGCATTATCGAAAGTTTGCTCTATTTGTACTCTATAGTTCAATATGTATTCAATAACGCGACGGATTGCATATTTTAGACGGATTGTATGGAATTAAGTTTAGTTTTGATCCATTGTCAATTTACTACAAACATGGTTTTACGTCAGCATTGGGAAAATTAATCACTTATTAATAAATGAGTTTGGCAAGACGATGGATTACTGTGGACACACACAATTGTTTTCATACCAGCCGTTACCCAAGATATTTGAACAGAGGTTATACTAAGTCTTATATCGGTAATTGACAGAAGATATTATTTAACATAAAAACATTAACATGAAAGTCTAGCAAAACATGCTACTTACAGCGAGTACAGTCACCACAAAGGACGAAAGCAAATATATACTTACATGTAAATGATAGCAAAGTTTAAATGTCAAATGAGACACAATACACAAAATAAAACAATGGGTAAGATAGGGGTACGGCTTAAAAAATGGCAAAGAAGCGACTCATAGAAATTAGACAACAAAGCATTGCCTTACAGCTAAGCTAGATAATGACAAAGTAGCGGACGTTATGATCCATCCTGTAGGCATAAATTTTGTATTTATTGAGTACCAAATTGAGCGTTAACATTAAGTACGTGATTGTGAAGATGTATGGTGAGAGAAACGTAATGGTACAGCTAATGGTACATACTGAAGGAATAGGCAATTATACCGATTGGTTTGTCTTCTTGTACGCAACCGTTTAAATATTTTAAATGTCAACCTTTGACATGTGAAATAGTCTATGGATCTGACAAATACTAGTTATGAGTATATATCTGTAAGTTTGTGGCTGTCATTTGTAGTTCTTAAAGAAAAATAACAGACATATGAAGAGTTGTGGGCAAAACATTTTTTTTAAATTACGTACACAATTACGCAGAGGATTTTTCCCGTGCGCACGTACGAAGAAATAAATAACTCCATTTGCGGTCATAGTGAGATTTTCGTTCGTCAGTAAATAACTCCTTCTCATTTCAAAATTGTTGTTTTCCTTCTCGGTTCATTTGCTACGGCCTTTCACATTGATTGGTGTGGAACAGTCCTTGAAACCCTTGAATGTGTCAGTTTCATGAGGAAACCATGCAGTGCACATTGATGGCAAAGTGATAATAGCTCTTCTGAAAACAAGTTGCGCAATGACCTTGTCAAGAAATCACTTGAATCTTTTTAATCCTAAAATTGTTTTACAATTAATTTTGTTATAGCATTTGCGCAATCCTACTTTCTCCCTAACAAGTACCATGGCACAGAATCTCAATCGCAGTTAAAAGAGAGCTTGCATCATTCCATTGCTACGTCTGTTTAATTCAAAACGACTTGAAGTATCGTAATTAATGTCGTTTTGTCATGCTTAAACGATGCATGTTTGTGTCACTCCTTTTGTCTGCTTATAAGAAAGGGTGAAGCAAAATTAAACGCATAAAATGATAATTCTTTTCACAAGGTTTGACTTCAAGCCACAGCAGTCGACAACCGTATACTCACATGATAATGTCTGGTTATGGCTGACCAATGTACGCACTAAATCAAAATAATATTTATGTCCTTTAAAGTCGGTCATGCTATTCCCAGCGCCCTTGTTCCCTTGCGTAATTACTCTTGTACATCCTAAATGAGTATAGTTTAGAATATAATTTATAACATAATTAAACCTGGCTAGACATCATCCATCTTGCAAAGTCAATTATATCGGGGTTTGGTGAGCTTAAAATATAGTTCTCAGTTTGAAATTGTGTTATCTTGTGTCAGCTTAGTCTTAATAGTGATGTGGAAATATCCTTAACACAATCTGCTAACATAATACGTTCATCTGTTGAAATTTTATTTCAGATAGAGACTCTCAATTTGTAGTCTACGTCAGGATCTGTAGGCTCGGTCAATATTTGTAGCGACTTAATAAGCTGCAAACTATCGTCCTTATTATTTCTAGAAGTTGTTGCTAGAAGAATTTACGTGCTATTTCAGTTTGTCATCTAAAATAGTGTAGCATTTATGTCAGTATTTCTCTGCTGTCAGAAACGAATCCTATCACAGTGTGACATATACTTCGATATGAGCGATTTATACAGCTTATTTCCCAGGGGTGCTGACCGTTACAAGGCGATACTTCGCTCCCATTTTCGCCCATCATTTTCGCTTGGGTCTTGTATATCTTTTGCCGTTGGAATGGTTTACTTACAGGTGTATATATTCTATGTAGTGTGTGTTTAGCGTAAGTCTGTCGTGGGTATGTGCATAATGTATGCGTATCTACAAATAATAGTCATCATAGTTTATTAATAATCACGCAGTTTTCACCGAATATTTAGATAAATAATATTTCCATATCATTCACAATAGACATTAACATGACCAATTGATTATCATCGTGATAATGATAATATCCAATTATTTATCATCATGTATGTGGGTAATCATTACGATCAACGTACTTTTCTGTTAGTTATAAATCACTAACTAGATAGATTTAGGATATTTAGCGACGATTGTGGACTTGTAGATTCCTCAAAACATGACTTTATTATACCTCGTGGTTTAAATGCATGTGTTTTTATGTTACTTTTTTCCTGTCCTTTTTAAACCACTTACTTTTCTTAACATTCATACCTTTTAACTTGTAAAGTAAGTATAATTTTACTTCTATGATACTGGAGCATTGTGCTCAGATTATGTTAAATGTTCTTTTTTAAATATGTTATTGTCCATCTCTTATAATTCCGTAAGGAATGGCATTGTGCTGTTTTTATTGTTATTTTTATATTGTATGTAATATTGTGTATGTGCAACGGTGAGATGAAAATAAAGATACTACTACTGTAGAACGCATGAATAGTAATAACATTAATTTAATGACATATTAATTTGGCTTAGCTTTCCAAAACAAAAGTGTTATTGTCACTGAATGTGTATGTGCATTTTGTAATTGTCCAACACACTGTTAAAGCGATGATTGTTGTTTGTATTCATATACGACCTGGTTGTCACTTTGATTACAGTTTTCTGATACACATTCCCATAAACCATGTAAAGATTAGATCCGTACCAATTACTTTGAAATGCATCTTTGTAGATCATACACAAACATGTGTACAGTACATACGTTAAAGTGTGAATGAGTATTGCTACATAACAGGTGGTTACTAACATAACATCGAACATAATTAGAAATTAGAAATAAAATAAAAACGTATACATATGACGCATGCCAGTGAATAATACCATCTGAACCAAAACCTAAACATTAATTTTGAAACAATATGTTCTGATCGGGGAGGTCCGGCTCTGTTAAGATTGCATATTGTACTCTACATTTAGCACTTACTTTAGCATACTTATCTCAAGCTCATTGTACAGAACTATATTTTCTTTATCATATTTAATTGGATTTATCTTGATAGAGGACAGCGTAACTTGTGTAGTGAAATATCAGCTAGAACATTTCCCTCCGATATATCTTGCAGAAGAGCAATTTAACTAACTGAAAATGCAATACTTCTGTTGGAGCATCCGTGCAACATTTTGCTGGCAACGGAGAAATACAATTAAAGAAATTATTTGATATAAGTTGAGGAGATTGACCTCAAAATATCGTATTTTGTTATGGAAATGCCAACTTCATTGTTGGAATAAAACAAATATAAGTCTCTATTTGACAATAGAAACTTGGTTATTATCCATTTTCGTAAACATATTGTAAACTTAAATTACACGTGTACTGATGCATTCAATTAGCTTAGAAACACCGGTAAAAACGTCGAAAGACACCGAATCAAAGATATCGTATATCATTTGTTAGTTCGCAATGTTAATTTCTGATCACCAAGTCATTTAGATGCCATTTGAATTCACTCCTGGTCAATCACACGATGGCACGTTCCTATAAATCTAAAATTTGTCGGAACAAATAACGTGGTTACCTTTTGCTTCATACCGAGTGCCGGAATATCCAGCATATATCCTCATTTTCAATGCGTTCACTTAAAAGGAGAAAATTGCGAAGTGTTTCGATGCTTTAAAATTATTGTATTAAACATTTCAGACAGTTATACATTATTATGACTGAATACGATATCAATTCCCACAGATTCGGCAATATTTGCAATAACTAAGTAATTATTATATAGATATAGCGTAACCTATTATTTAGAATGCAGCATGGATAAATTACAAAATGAATCCTGAATGTCACAGAGGGCGGGACCGGTTTCACCTGGGAATCAATACCGGACCTCCCGAGTGACATCCCAGCGCTATACCGACGGGGCTAACCGGGCCACCCGAGTGACATCCCAGCGCTATACCGACGAGGCTAACCGGGCCTCCCGAGTGACATCCCAGCGCTATACCGACGGGGCTAACCGGGCCTCCCGAGTGACATCCCAGCGCTATACCGACGGGGCTAACCGGGCCTCCCGAGTGACATCCCAGCGCTATACCGACCGGGCGGACCGCAGCAGTATGTAATGTACATTTATGTTAATATAAAGGCCATTTTCGCATTTTTATGTTAAAATGTATATTCATCTGTACATGATTATGTAGGATAAAGACTGCAGATTGACGTTCATGTCATTGATAAATGAGACGTTTGTAGGACCATGATTTTCAAGATCAATCTTTTCACACATGTGAATGATAGGATCATATTCGTGCACAACACAGTCACATACTCCACATTGCCTGTGATCCATGCTAGTTTATATTTTTTCGGGAAATGTTTGTTTAATATTTTATTTTCTCATTTGTCTATATGGATATAACATTGACATGATGACACTTTTCCAATAAAGCGTTGTTGAATTTGTTGGTGTTAAGATCTTGTCTCGTAGCGGTGCGGGTTCGATACCGGCTACTTCTAAGATAAATTGTTGTTCACGATGATAATTATGTAACATGACCGTGAAATAGCATTTTCGTGTCTGGGCTGTAAGTTGGAGTTGAAATGAGAAACTTTAAAATATATTGAGACAAATATTCATATTTGAAGGTGATACGCCAAACAAGGTCTAGTAGCAATCACTTGTATGAATCTGGCAATGTGTTATAGGGACAGACAGACGGACGTCGACGATAAAACAATAAAAGAGAAAACCATCTAGATAGTTGCGTTTGAATACAAAACACATGTCTTCCCCAAACAGTCCGACCCAAGTCTCAAAACTTTGATCTTAACTGTGACCTTGACCTGTAATCAAGGTTGTTGTCAAATATACTCTGCACATCGCCTCCATGAGGGTAATATTGACCAATGTGTCATTGAAATACTTCAAAGGGTACATAAGATGTGGCGCATATATAATACGAAGTCAATGGCTCGACCCTCTGACCATGAACTGTAAACTTGACTTTGTGCAAGAACGACTGACATACAGTTTCTGAACAAATTGTCAATAAACAAAACTACATAGGCATCTTTACAGTTTCATGTGTATAGATTAAAACTCTACAAATAATCACGCGATGAAAAGTATCCGCACCCTTTACGAATTCCAAGTAAAAGTCCATATCTCTGCTGTAACAAGTTTCACAACAAACCAAACCCTAAACACATAGCTTCACATTCTGATAAACATTGCTGTAAACTTTCACGAAACTTTCTCAAACTTGAGGAGATACGCGCGACACAAAGTTTGCGACTGACAGACGGATAATCATGTCAAAAATCACGTCTCCCGCATAATCTTCCCCTCAAGATGATGTTTATAAGGATGATGATGGTGACAATGCCATCAAACCGTTGCAAAGACATAATATGTGATGTGGAAAATGTTATGTGGGAACAATATGGTCATATAGACGTTTGTATGATAGCATTGGCCATGAAAACGAAATGCTTTGTAACCGTAACGAGAGAATATAGCTTTGTAAGTAATATATGTGTCTATATGACTACAGTTATATTTTCTTCCGTAGTTGTGTTGATTGGTTTCTTTCAGTAAATAAGTATTGGACAAATTTTACCGTCCATCAGGCTGTTTTATTACACTTACATTATTTCTTAGCCATGTTATGTCAAATAATATTCATGACATGTCATCAGGATCCGCGATTAAAAACTAAGGTCATTTTATTTTATTCTGGTGTTTAGCTTTTTTTCACGTTGATTGTTGCAAGATTGTATAATTGATCATACAGTATCCTGAATGCGATACAATTTGTCTGTTTACATATGTAAAATATGGCTTCCATGTAAGTCTATTCAGAAGTTGCAATACACTTTAATACAAAATAACACTCCTCATACAAATGTCTGACAGGTAATACCGATGTTATGATAAGCGAAGACATTTAAGACAAACTTTTATCACTTTGCGAATAGTTGTTATTTATGTAACCTCTTTTGTGTAGATAGCGACCTTCCAAAAACTTCGAATTAGTTTTCCTCAAATTTGATGGTTGGATATGTTTATCTTCCTCTTGTGTTGGCTCTTCAGTGCCTAATGTTTTGAGACTGTTGTTTACCCGGGGGTATGTGTTAGGAGGAATTGTCTTGTGTATGTGGTGTTCCCTGTCACAATTTGATCTTTCTTTTTGATGTTTACAGAGCTATTTCATAAGTTATGTAATCTGACGCAAATCAGCGTTAATCTAGTCAGTGCATCGTGTTGTAGACAGAACAGGGATTAGATATTTGTACAGCTGTTACAGTGTCGTCTCATTGATTCGTTTTGTGCAAGATTATTAGATATTGAGTAAGATAATAATCTTTTCCCTGTTATTTTTTACGACCTAACACAATAGACAATAAAGGCTAAACTCATTATCAATAGCAAGATTGGACACAAACTAGAATAAATCCGATGTTGATAATAGTGTCTGGCAATAGTAGAAACCTTTTCTTGTTTTACCGCACCAGCAGATGGTAAACATTATATAGAGCAAAAAACAATATGTCAGAATTTTAGCCAGACTAAATGTAACAGTTTCCTAAAGTGAAATTGATAGTCCTGTAATCAACCACACCCACCTAATTTTGACATAACAAACGCCACAACCTCAAACATCTCTTTATAATACAGTTTAATATCTTACTGCAGATAAGTTTTACTATGATTGGTTATTATTTTAATCTTGGATAATAACAAGAAGTCAAGATGCATCCGGGAGTTAAACAGTTCTCATCATAGTCCATGAGAACGGCTGTGTGCTACCCGCACACCTGTTAAACACCGATATTGAGGTAAACATTTGTTGTGCTGTGGCGATTAGCACTTGTTTTTATGTGGATGCTTCAATAAACCATTTGAACATACACACTTACATATGCATTTGAAATGCATGTGTTTTTTTATAATTATAATATACTAAAGAAGTTCGATGATGTTTGGTTCTTTTTTCTCAGGGTTCAGTTCGGTACATCAAGTGACATTTGTATTACAATTAAGATAACTCTGGAGTGTATACGCATATTCTTGTAGTTACACAATTAGAACTGTTGGTTTTAACTACGGGATATAACGTTCCGTATCTAGTTGCTTTATTTTATATTACAACACGTTGTTCAAATTCTACTTACCAAGTCAATTGTTCATCACGGGTCATTACAAGCCATTGAACTGTCAGTTATGAAGAATTTTATGTATTTTGTATATTTATATAAACGAATAACCAAAAACTTAAGGTAATTATCGAAACCAGACCAGACAAAGAGACACATGTATAGTTGGAGCCCCATTAGTGAAGAATGTGCTGTGTCTGTAGGTATATAGGTACATGTTTAATCGAATTACATCACCATAAGGAAATGAAAATGGTTTAAAGGCAACATTAACGTGTGGATAGCAGCAAACAGAGAGCCAGAGTCCATTAGAAAACTTAAACATCAGCTGAACTTCCTTCACATTGCCCGATAAACGTTTCATGGCTGTTCTCGGGATATGCTTGTTGCAAACCAACATTATGTTTTAAACTTAAGTCATAATATGGTTCAGATTTTAACCACAAATCTTATAGTTGTAAATAAACAAAAACTATCAATGACAAATGAATATCTTATTGCATTTCTACATGTCAAGACGAAATACTCTGAGGCATGATTATTTTTTTACGGGGAACGCGTGATAAATAATTCAATACACAGATCCCAGGGAAACGTCAACCTACGCAACATTAGGGATTGAGGAGATGAAAGAGCAAACATATATAGGAATGAGGAAGTAAGAACTTGTCTGGTCGACTATTCAAAACAACCATGGATAATTCAAGAGGACAATAAGGAAGAAATTGGGATGGAGTGAATGGATTAAATCACATGACAAGCTAAGAGACCAAATTAAGTCAATGATATAAAGTCGACATTTTATGCGGAAACCATTGGAAATTTATAAAGTAATACTATTAACTTAAAATTGCCACACTATATACACATTAATATCACAGTGGATGCGATGTGTTTACTCAAATATGATTAATTATTGCCAATTCAATTCAAGATGTTCGTCCTGTTTTTTTTTATAAATGAATTTGAACCTCTAATATTTTTGTAACACTGTTTTTTTTCCGTGCAAGATGGCTGATTTATTGCATCACCAAGGCAAATTAAGTTCTAGTTATTCCTTAAATGCATTTTTTAATTCATTTTACCTGTTGTGCAATTTCAGTATACATGTAATAGCCCGCCCGGCTAGCTCAGTTGGTAGAGGGCTCACCTGTCACTCGGCATATATGGGTTCGATTCCTTGGTTGGGCAGGTTATATTCTTCCGTGACATTGGCTGCGGTAATGTCATCTACATTTTGAGAAGTTTTAGTTGCTAGCGGAAGAGCAAGTTAGTATCGAGTGATAATTAATTCCAGGAATACAGTTTAGGTCAACCGACCGCCGTATATGACTGAAACAAATTGTTGCAGAATGGCATAAAACCGTTGAAAACAACAAACAAACAAAACATATACTCACTAGAATTTACAAGTCTTAAACTTGGTCTCTGGCAAGAAAAACAAGATAATTGTTGATTTTTTTTATTCTTATTTGATGCAAATCTTTATTAATACTCGATATACTGATGTCTTAATGAACCAGTTGACATCATATCTGGAGGTCAAGTGTTCGAACTACGGAAGAAACTGGTGTTCTATGAGAGCCAATGTGAGTATGTATTTTGTATAAACATTCATTTATTATCCACATTATCAGTCGACCTCAAATTCTAATATTCCACCAGAATAAATTAAGTCATCATTTCTACATTTGTGTTTATTTATTTCGATTTAATCGTAAGGTATTTAAAATTTTGTGATGATTAAGGATCAATTATTATTCCATTTGACTTGCATGTTAGACATATTGTCTGTAAACGCAACCTTTACCATTTACATTATATGTTGATGGAAGCGTTTAGATAATTGTAGGTGTTTGTTTTATTATATCTTAAAAAACTAATTTACATCCGGATATAAAACAAATCTAAAAGACATTGTGCAACAATTATGCAAACAGTAATGATTCTCTTTCATAATCCATAATGGTGAAATATTCCTATCGCATGACTATCTACACTATTATTATGCATTTATTTCTGTACTCAATCCATTATTTCAGACGTTATTAAAAAAAACCAGTGTTTGCCACACGGAATATTGATATTAACGGATCAATAAGGATTATTGCCCTCCATCTAAACCGCAAACATTGTAACAGATACTTCTATCAGATACAACATTACATATATTAGTTGATGTCAGCGGAATTTCTGTTCCGTCAATGGAAAACGGAGATGAAAGACTTCCGATGTTTACAAAATACGTCACGTTTGACCTTGTCGCGATTTCCGTAAATAGTCAATGACCTTCCCAGACATTCATTATGCACAATACGTATTCAGTAGAACACAAGTATTATGACATCATACCCAACGGAAACAACAACTACTAATCATACTTCAAACTTGACCTCACACTTTTTTGGCATCTACCAGAGGCATTCATATACGTTGGTCGACAGGGACTGGAAAACAAACCGACGAGCGACTCGATCTAGTTAAACCTTACCGGTCGGAAAGATGAGAAATTACCGCAAAAGAATCGATATAGGATCCTCCGAAATCTGATGGGCAGCAATCAGTACGTTAATAACAGAGTTTTAGGATATACTTAGATAATACAGATGCTTTTAAACATGCATACATGATCATTGAAGAGACTTTATGACAAGTAACATATGTTTCAACATTCTAATACAGTCGACGTTTAAGGTTTTTTCTTGGAAAAAAACCGTCGATATCAATATACCAATATACTTGTGGAGTGATGAGGCGTAAACACAATATGATTGTTTCACGTTTCCCGACCTATCCTTTTTTTCTCGATCTTGGAATTATTTTAGCGTGTTAATACTTTTTTCTCTTTGGTACAATTTCTTTGTGTGCATTTTTCTTTAGGTTCATAGTTCTGTTCAGTTATTAGACGCTTTACGGGTATTCTAGCTATAGATCATTATATTCAACGCGATTAAACATAATCCATGTTATAAGGGATTTGTCTTTTAACATATATTCATTTAAATCTATGTTTAGTTTGCTTCGTTTGAAAACATATTTTCCGACCTACCTACTCTGATTTTTGAGGGGCATGAAACCTGATACAAACATATGTTTAGGTATAAATGGAATTTCTCGTTTAAACTGCGCGCCCATCTAATGCGATATATGATCTGTGTGTCAGCTATTAGCATAATATAAAATACTCACCCTCACCCAAATCAGTTCTTTGCTAGTACACCGAATTGGTTTTACCGTATTTATTAGAGACTGACTCCACCATTTCTCATGCCATTTGTCGTTACCAGTAATAATGATAATAATTTGATTAAGGATACAAGCATATTGTGAAACCTTTTAATTTAAAGTGTCATACAAATTGAACGTGTCCTACGTTACCTGTATGTTATAAGTAACAGCGTTTAATACAAAATTAAGTGCATACGAAATAAGCAGTATTTGTTGGATCACACAATTGCAAAATAAATCTCATTTCTCCAATTCTTAATCAAGTATCAATAAGTGTATCACAAATTGTATACATTATCAATGTCTATCATAGACATAGTGGAGTAAGTTAATAGTACAATGAACGGCGTTTGTTTTTACGCCCGACTGCTTATTTGGCCTATTTTTGCGCAGTGGAAATTATCAGAAATCAAACTGATCATAAATGGAAATCATCTTTCGATTCTTGTAAGAATAGAGAGGTATGAGTTCATGTAAACAGTTTCGGTAGCTTGATTGGGGTAAGCAATTGGGGACATGTCGCCCTGAACAAATCCAAATCCAATGCCATTTCTGTAATTTAACAAGACATATTTTTTAAAAAGATGGTCGGCGCAACTTGAAGTATGCAATTTTGTTGCAATCTGTAGGTAAAAATGTGTTGTATAACATAAAAAATGCCTAAATGTTACGTCTGTCGGTCATTCAATTACGCTATACTACAGAAACTCCGAGACCTGTAAGAGGAGATCACTGCGTAGTGTGATTAGTCATAGACACATTATAGTTTGTTTCAATATAGTTCATCAATCTTACTTAATGCATAAGTCGTGAACTCACACATTCATGTTAATAAACTTGTTATATAGCGATGTATCTGATTAAAACGATATAAATGATCGCGACTGGTACATTACACCAAGAAAGTCTTCTTAATTCCAACACTGGACAATTCCCCGTGGTGATGACTAATTAGTCTGGTACTCAGCGTACTCAGTACACCGATAATGTAATGGTAAGGGCAGGTAATCCAGGATAATGACTAACAACACTACTTACTGGATAAATCATGAAAAACACTATACACAATGTCAATCAATCGTTAAATTCACCAAAATTCAGTGGATTTCGGTAAATTCACCGAAAGTGAGTGTATTTCGGTAATTAACGTAACCTTTATCGAGAGTGGTAACCAATCTGCGTCAAGGTTCCAAACGTTGTTCGGTTGAAGAGAAATTGCCTAGCAAAACAATGTTAGTACGGCTGCGCCGAAAAAAAAAATCTCATTTCGTTATAACCTCCACACAGTCGTTGGACATTGACAAAGGTTACATGGTTTTACAATCCACAAAACATTACTTGTACGAGCGCTTGTCTTGTATAAAATAACAGGGGACAACTACACGATATAACCAACTTGAACAGACATTGACAAAACCTGTCATGCAACAATTCAGTTGAAAGTGATTGAACTATGCAATTGCGGGGTAATAAAAGATATTACATACTTGGTGACAGGACTGTCTGTGCCAAAGGTGACTCGTCTTGGGACAATTAGTGCCATATGAATATTTACTGTGACATTCGATCCTGATGTTTAAAAGATCTTATATAGTCATCATACATGAGTTATATACAATATTGGCAAATGAGATTCTATCTATATGACGTTTAGCCAGTCATGTACTATTTCATTTATTCATTCATACAATTATTCGTGACTTATATGAATTATATTAGACTGTTTATCAAAGTTGGAGACAAATTGTCACAGCGTAAAATGTCTTTGCTATGAAATGTTTTGGAGCGACATAAGCAACAACGTGGTAGAGCGACTGCACACGCGCATGGGTATACAGATCATAAACAACTAATAAAAGGATTATTTTTGATAAATATAAATACGTTTTAGGCTGGAAAAAGACATGTTAGAACAAGTAACTGAAGTTATATAATATTTAAAGCTTTAACGAAAATATTTACTCTAACAGTGTAGGTGAGTGCCGGAAATTAGGTGAAAACGCTGTCATTCTTATCAGACCATAATTGCCAAAACGGTTTTTGAAAGAGTGCGAATTGCAAGTACAAGAATACATGTATATATATGCATGTGTTTCACCATAGAGAAGTTTGACAAACATCTCGAAATTCTGTATATGAATAATACGAATTGAACAGTTATTAAACCGGACATTTTTTTCATGAAAGTATATAAAAAGAATTTAGGTATGGTGAATTTACAGCTTCAATGCAAACGTACAATGAGAAAATAAACTAAAGATTTATAGCAAGTTAATACCGAACACATCAATAATAATGAAATGGCCAATATAGAAATAAGTATGAAGTACATATTATTGCAAGTAAGTTAAAGTTATATTTTTTAAAGCTATTTTTTAATTCTCAAAATTTCAGACAATTCTTATAATTTTATTTTTCTTATATATCTCAAAATTTCATTGACGGTGCCTTTTTCTCCAATTCTATCCAATTAATGAGTAACAAAAACATTGAGCGATGCTGGCTGCAAACTTAAACTAGACATCAGTGAGCCATCGACTTAGAGTTGAATGTTACCATGATATGCACAACTAGTTTATGTTAATGGGTCATAACACCTTGGTGGATATGCATCAACGATGTCTTACATAATCTACGCTTCTGATAGCTTCTGTTTGCCTAGTCACATTTCCTTGAAAACTGATTAAGTAATTCTTGCCGTTAACTAAATACATACAGACACGGACCTATATAGATCCGTGATATAGACATGGCGATTCTGAACAAGGTGAAAATTGTTGTATAGCAAGTCTTATACTTATAGCATTTCAAGTTTAAAATTATAATGTTCAATAGCACAATGTTAATCTTGGCTTAACTTCAACAGCCTTTCAAACTTTAAATTTGTCTGAAAACAGTTTCATCTAATTTCCTCTGTTTTGGACAAAATAATGCAACTGTACATTGTAATAAGGGGGCTTACCATTGTGTGTTCTAATTTCTAGTTGTGTAGCTATTCTTCCATGCTATCCTAGATTAATGCATTTTCCCAATCAAGACGTTTATAACGAAGCATCAATACGTACACATATGTGTTGATCAGAACTATAGACAGACCAACCACATATTATACAGCTCCATGCTCGCTTTATTCTATCCGAATTTGTTTAGATTTCCTATTGTTATCTGTTTTCGCTACTGCATGAATTTTCCAGTATATGTATGATTTTCCAAGCTTGACACAAGTATTTCATGTTGCACAAGTATCCCAAACCTTTAAAAGTCTGTCTAGCGGTTGTATCAACCTTTATTTAGCCTAAGTTTTGATGCATTTAACGTAAATTTTCTGCATATCGTCAGTGATCCTTGCAGGTACTCCCATGTTTATAATGCATTGTGGGTGTTAACTACAGCAGCTAGGCTTATATTTAATATCGTTGTCGTCTTTAAGGATTTTATCTTTTATACCATTTTTACTGTTTTTCACCATTTTATACTGTGAAAAATCGATTTTACATGATTTAAAACATGTTAATCTCAGGACAGGGCGTGTAACCAATTATGTTACGAATAAAATTCAAGAACGACTACTCTCGATAGCTTAACATATGGACAGACTATTTTCGGATATCGTGGGATCTCCCGAACGCTTGAGCTTGTAACGGTAGCATTTGTACCGAAAGGTAATTAAATGAACGAGGGTGGCTCTACCTTTAATATGTATATGTCCGTGTTTAATCCGACGAACTATCAATCAATATGATGTGGCCTTTACAACATATCTTCTGTTTTGTTTTAATTTTGTATTACAAGCTACGCAAACTTTTGAGACTCCCTCCGAACCATTTGATGACAATAAGTAAATTTCATCATATAATAATTTATGGACGGAATTGTTGTCTGTTATGTCCGGTTCGCCAAGAACAGGCGTTTATCCATTCCTAAATTATGAGCCTTGCGCATGCGCCATGCGCATATAAATTGAGTGAGGCGTTATTTTTTGTTATTTTTATAACAGCGACCAAATTGCAACGTGATACATGAAGTCCTTGAAATCATTACCAACATTACTAAAATAGTCCTTTGACACGATCGCTAAACCTTTCATTTTGTAACAGCGTTCTTCTTTTCATAAAACAAATGTTCATCTACTTTAATAACTGATCCCTAACTAAGGCTATATCTTTGACAGTATCAAATATAGTCGGCGCCCCGGGAATACATTACTTACCGTAAAACAAGAAAATAGAACGACTTTGACGTATGCTTATGTAGAAGTGTCAATCGCAATTTGTATTTAGCTGGTCACTAGTGCGTAAAAGTTCAATTTGCTACGTGATTATTCCGTCAACATCGTAAGAAGGAAAGAGAAAGCAATCGTAGTATAAACACGGTGAAACAATATGTTATTGATGTTTTTAGTATTACCATATGGACTCACAGTTCACAGTTACACTAACTTGTTTCAGTCACTAACGGCGGCCTAACCATTTTCCAAATTAATTATCAACCGGTACTAACTTGCTCTACAAATGTGACACGGAAGAATATAACCTGCCCACACGGAAATCGAGCCCGATTCTCGAATTATTTTGACTCGCGCGTTTTTAAAAATAATTTATAGATAAACACGGAATTTTATCTGTACATATTTATTACATAAAACACCGTACAGAAATACTCACCAACCTCAAACACAGGTCATTGTAACTGCGATGGAATGACATCAACTTATCGTTCAGACATAGGGACAATTTACGAAGTAGTACCTCTTTGAAGGTTTTAGAATATATATCACTCGTGTTTATCAGCTGCTATGGATCGAACTTCATAATACATTATCAAATCTATGTTGCGTAATCATGACAAATACCTATAACATCTTAGAAACATTCAAACGAACTTAAAGACAGAGATACAGTGGTGTATGAATGGACACCTACATAATGTGGTTCATTACCACTTCTGTGCTAAGTGAAGAAGTTAAAGGGAAAATATAGTTCAACTTTAAAGAAGATGCAGTTAAAATAGACACTAACACTGAACATCACATTGAAATAATGGACATGTTGACACAGATGAGAAAAAGACGGATTAAATGGATAAGTGATAAAGTCAAACAAATGATCTCTCTGAGAGGAAATGAAAAAAACAGAACAGAATAAAGCGGAAGGATTTGATAAAGATGAAAAACATCAGTGAAAAAAGCAAAATTGAAGACAGGTATTTTGGACATGATATTAACTAGAGGATAAAGCTATATTTGTTATCATGTTATCGTTAAATGCTATAGCGAACCATACCCGGGGCTTGCCCAAGACGTTGAAAAACCTAGTTCATTGGGGACATAGCCCACTTCTTGTTCTTTATACACTCGCACATATACATGTAAGAACAACATTTGGATCAATTGCTAACAACTTTTATTTTATCTTACAATTATATGCATATCATGAAACATAATAGGATATCAAATGATGGATATTCGATAAATTAATAATTGTAAAATGTTAGGGCATGGTATAATCCTTTTTTGATTCAGCAGTTTCATTCAGAAGGGACTAAATGTTCCACTGAAGTGTCCCAACCAGTCCCAAGAGGAATCATCTGGCGAACCATCTATCAAACTACTTGTGTATTGTAATATATATATTATATGTCAGTTTTGACAGTGGAATATTCTTGAAAACTACTTCTGGGACGATATTACAGACGCATCCTAGGTGAAATATCACCCTTATTCTTGAAGTTTGTGCATTTTCCTGAATTATTAAACATATATGATGTTTATGGTTATATTTCAGTAGTATTGGTTACTTCAATATCATACCAAACGCAACATCAACAAGTTGATTTTAAAACGATGCCAATACATAAGATTAAAATGTGTAAAACGTTACGGCATGGAATAATACACAATCAAACCCCAGGAGCACTGGGCACCATTGGCATCATGCTTGTTAGACCTATTGCATTCTTGGCATTAATTTGCATATGCTTGACAATTACATACTGAAAAAAGGAAATAATCTGCCTAGGTGTTTAAATCAACAATTGCTGTCATTCCCGTAGAAAAATGTTAACAAGTTTCGTATTCCATTTCATCTGGTTTTCCTTGTTCTGTGTCAAAGCATGTGTTAAGTTTCGATCTAAAAGTGCACGCTTTATGATGCAAATTATTCACATAATGACAAGGAAGGTGCATTTGAACACAGATCCGTACCTTGAAGTGAATGCATAGTTATGCCAGTTTTTGACATAAGTGCATAAGTGAAGTGAAACAACATTACTTAACATTGGCAGTTCTACATTGATTGTGTATAAGAGAGAGAATAAGTTGCTACAGGGAACTCCACTTACATAAGACAGTGCCTCTCCAAACAGAATTCCGGGAATACAACAAACCTTAAAACACAAGGCATTTGAGGAGGCTCAAGGGTACGTACGTAAGGGAACAGGGACGCAAGGAATGGCACGGCCGACCTTAATGTATAACTGAGAGAACCAAAAGGACAAACAGGGGGTAGGTGGGGGGTTAATTGGTGAAATAAATCACAAGACAATTCAAGAAAGCTGGCATCAATGGGCTGAAAGTAGGGGAAAAACATGAACACTATGTAAAGTGAAAGAATTACACAGGGGAAAGGAAAATTTAAGATACATTTAAAACCCTTATAGAAATAATAGCCTTGGAACTGTCAGTAATATACTGGGGGTTTAAATCGATTTAACAGCTAGCTTACCTCACAGTGGTCATTATTTTCTAACATATAGATTTACACACAATATGACTTAGTCGGCAGCAGCAACTAATCCATAAGCATTCACTTTAAATAATGGTTAAATGTATAAAGAAATTAAATAACGAGACAAACAGCAGAGACTGTTACAGAACATATTCCGAATTAAAAGCCCCCTCGTGGTGTCCCAATTGAATACACTCTCGATTACCAACGTTTTATCTGTACACGAACCGAAAGCGAAAACTTCGACACCAGTAATCCTGGCAAATAATGTCTGGTCCTCGTGTTACGTTTTCAATCGTTTCTTGGAACAACTTATACATATTAAACTCTTAAAACTTCGAAAACAAGATTTTAAAAAAGCAGCCGAGATGGAATTATAGTGACATCCTAACTCCCCTCGATAAACGTTTTGGTTATAAATTAATATTATCGCACATACTTTGTCAAACCTTGCTTTCGAATTTTAAATAGGAAATTTAATTTCCGCTTTCATATTCAATGTTTATATCATTTTGAGATTCTTTTTTTTAATATAGTTACAATCTTGACAGAAACGTGTCAAACGACTAATTTAATTGATATTTATAAATTGCGAATCATACGTATATTGTACATTTTGTTCAACCTGCCAACTTCCTGTCACCGACAATCTATATCATTACTTATTTACTAAATGAACATATATTCTTAACAGCCTCAATTTCATTATATAGTATATGCAATCCAATCTTGTTTATATCGCACAATATTTCAGATAAATGCTTGTCATAAAAAGCAGCCCGATTCAAATAAATTTACATTTTCGTTGAATTCAGAAGGGTTTTATATGTAGCACATACTCGATTTGCAGTTTACAGCTCTACTGGCCTATAACTTATGTCAGAGCGAATTGTCAGTCGTATGTGCGTCCGTGCGTGCATCAGTCTATTATTGTTTTCATTCAAACGACATCTCCTTAACCGTTTGGCAAATTTTGACTGAACTTCACAGGAAAGTTTCTCGGGTATTCCTCTTTCAAAGTTGTTCAAATGGTTATGGTCTGTAGCATAAATAGGTCACTTAAGCTAAGGATAGATTTTAAAAGTGTAAACTTCAAAAATCCTCTTGACCAGAACTATACGGCCAAGAGCTTTCATATAAAGTATGTAGCATTGTCTAGTGGTCCCCTACCAAGATTTTTCAAATCATGTCTCTGTTTTACATAGACTTGGATAGATGTCCAGAACCAGAAAACCCAGGGTTTTAATATTTTATGAGTAGTATTGTCTAGTGGTCCCTTCTATGATTCTACAAGTTATGCATCTGGGGTCAAAAGTTGCTCCGCTCCGGGAGTCACAAATTATTTATAGATTGACAAGGAGAAATCTTTAAAAATCCTCTTCAGAAACCGCACGGCCCAGGGCTTTATATATTTTGTACGTAGCATTGTTGAACGGTCTACTAACATTTGTCAAATTATGCATCTAGGGTCAAAATATGCCCCGCCATGGGGGTTAACATGTTTTCTACAGACATATATAGGGACATCTTCGAAACTCTTCCCAGAAACCGCACAGTGCATGGTTTTGATGTTTGGTATGTAGCATTGTTTAGTGCTCACCTACCAAGAATGTTTAAATTATGTATCTTGGGTCAAAACCCGCCCGGAGAGGTTTTAACTGAAATTGTCCAGAAACATGCTTATGAGACGTACATGTGCACAATGTAGCCAGTGGAGCGTCATGTCCCCCATAGGCTTCTATCTTGTTACATGTGTCTAAAGCATAGCATGCTAGAATTCTAAATTAAAGTTTCATCTAAATCTACATATTAAGCCTTTAAATGCATGTTTAATCCATTAACTTTGTTGTTTTGGGTATTGTAAATCGATGGCTGTACAGTAGCATTGCTGTCTCTGGTGATAAAATGACAGAAATGCAATATGCCATGATATTAAAGGATTCAATATCAAATATATTTTATAGTTCCCGGGCGTCTAGTAGAATAAACAATTTAGAAGAAATCCTTACCTCCAGTACTGACATGAAGGCTTTATTTCAAATCAGATGCAAATGACACCCAACTTCATGCATTAGACGAATGGCGATTGAGGAACATTGTTTTTTATTCTTCGTTATAAATTCAAGTACTTAACGGATTCCAAGTTTTAGCCAACGATTAATATCATATTGCAGAATATTAAATGCAGTTTTGCAGCATTCTTTTTTAATTTATTGCAAACATTGTCATCGTCAGCATCGGAACAATTACCATGAGTTTTGCGAAACGATAGAATAATGTGGATAGTAAGTTTGTTTTCAATCTAGCTTTTGTCCAAGATTTGTAAACATAGGTTAACTAAAATAGAGAAATCATCGCCACAGGGAACGCCACCTACACTAGTCAATGCCTCACCACACAGACTTCAGTCCACAAAACATATGATGGTCAGTTATGGGAGAGGTATTTTGTCCAAGAAACGCGTTAATGGATCCATAAAACAGTGGTTATTTAATAGTAACCTTGTACTTCCTTACATGTGTCACTTTACTACGGGAAACATGCAGTGCATACTGATGCCAACAAGATAAAAGCACCACGCAAAAGCTACTCGAGGACATTGTCAACACAACGATCTAAACAGGAAACAACAGATAAAGAATAACTGTGTGCTTGGTTTCTTAAACTCATTATTTGCATATTTTAAGTCCGCCAAGTCCCCGACGCCTCTTCATTCCTGAGGTTTTTATGATTAATTACGATTCAGGATTTGTGCAATTCTATTTTCCCTCAACAAGTACCATCACATAGAGGAGTTATTGCAGTTTTATCATACCATTGCTTTGTCTTTTTGAATTTGATGAATATAAAAGACTGAAGCAAAATTGATCACATTAAAATGACAATTTCATTTTAGCTTGACCTCATATCACAGATGTTGATAATCTTATAAACACGTGATAGTCATTTGTTATGATTCGCCAATGCATAATATGAAAGTGAAAATACGATTTAAGCAAAAAATAAACCAACTACTATCTGGACGGAAAGATAATAATTATTCTCAGGATACATATAGTCTGTGTTTTCGCATTTATCGAAATTTACCGTATGGTTATACCCGATACCTCATAGCCGGACATGTCTAAGTGTCAGCATTGATACCAATTAATATACATATTTCAATTAACTGGCGAATTTTAAACAGTTTATACACATTCACAATTTTAAAATCATAAATTTTACAGGTACAATATGTTCTACCTTTACCGACTTAATTATAAGAATTAAAATAAAGTCTATATTTTGATGAAATAATTTTGTCCCAAAATGTCCAAACTATGCTTCCGAATAAATATTGCATGTGCTAAATTTTAGCTCTGAAACAGGAAAACGTCGGAAAGCATAAATCCGAAATATCAAGTACGGTCACAAGGTTAATATCTGCTTCATATGTCATTTCAGTGTAGCTTGAAATCAACTTGATTGCACTTCATGTCAATTATATTTTTCAATTAATCTAGAATTGTCGGAACAAAGTCATATTATCGCGATTGCTCGGAACAGAACTCGTGGAAATTAAGAAGGGCAACGTTTCGGATTGATTCTAAGTCCTTTCACAAGATAGTTAAAGTGATACTTCTTACGTGTAAAAGAGATTAATTTATTACAGGGAACTCCTTATACATAAGACAATGCCTCCAAGACAGATACACATTATTTTGTCTGAAAACGAAGTCAATTTCCCTCAGATACGACATTTAAAATAAAACTATTCAAATACGACTATTCAAATCGTTAAACAACAAATATATTTTGCACAATTATTTCGGACGCAGTATACCAGCATTCTGAATTTGGGATAATAGTCCAGATGCCAGCCAGTGATATATATATGCAGAACCTAACTTTGGAGTACACACAAAATGTTTTGGTACCAAAATGTTCGGGAAGATGTCCTCTCTCAGAATCTGTTGTATGACACTTTGTCACCCTTGGGCAATTTGAAATAATCCAAGATGGCCGCCAAGATGGCCGCTAAATTTGGATACTGTCAGTATATTCAAATATCTTCTTGGTTACATTATTTTAAGGGTATAGAAATGTGCAAATTGATATGTTTTATGTTACTTAGGTCTTAAATATGTTTAATATGCATAAATATTAAATAAAAAAACTAACATGGCCACCAAAATGGCTGCCGTAATATAAAAAAAATATGAAAAAAGTTCATTTTGAACTAACCTTGCCAAATTTATACTATAATCACGGAAACTAATGAATATATGAAGGAATTTGTGTTTTATTTGTTTGAATATGATGTATGACATGCTCATTTATTAATAAAATGCAAAAGGGAGTAAGAAAATGTGGTTCTGGTTGTTAACCTATTCCGAAAGTAGCTTCCCTTTGTTGTAAAAACACCATTTGTAAAATTCTTCTGCTAAATATGCTGAACATCTTTGATTCATCCCCAACTGACATGTGGGAGTCATTTTTCAACTTTACTGTTTCATTCTTGAAGGTAAGTTAGTGTTTATTATTTCCACTATTAAATAATTCATTAAAAATTAAAATGTATTTGATGAAGGGGTATTAAAGATTTGCCTTGTTGGGAGTGTTTGCAAATACATTGAAAAATATAAACATTGCTAAATAAATTAAGATACTTCTACATACATTTATAATATGTCACTATTTAGTCAGACTTGTAAAATAAAAAAAGTAAGATTCCTCCTCTATAAAGGAAGATTTTAATTTTTTTAAGAAAGTGTAATAGTAGTCGGATGGGTACTGGTTACCGGATAAACGATAAGTTCCACTAAAGAAGGTTCTTTATTTCAGTTGGAGAATTGAGCTGCCCTAAGAACACAAACCTGAATGTTTTCTGACAGTAGCAGTATCCTGACAGGTATATTATACATATGTACTTATTATTAACGCAAATTATACAATATTAAATGCATGACAGTTAAAATATAAGATGTATTGCTATCCAATTATATATTAATGAGGCATGTTCTAGAAATAAACTTTAAAATTCCATCTTTGTTTAATTACCTTATTCAAATCTGCGACAGCACTGTCGAAATATTTGCTTGAAATACAGTTGAATGTTTTTTTTATTATTATTTCAGTTTATGGTAGAAATATGGGCTCAGAAAATGCATTCCTTATACAGATGACAGTTATAACCACCTTTCTACACAGATTCCTTTATCGGATCAACTATGAACTTACTTATTTTGAATAAACGAAGCAGGGTGCAATTGTAAAAAAAACCAAATGGAAACGTGTATATTGTCCCTGTCAAGAGTGTTCAAATGTAACAAGTCTCATAAAGAGCTTTTAAATGCTGGCAATGAACGAATTCTAAATATCATTGAATCAAGTAAACATAGACAAGATTGTTTACATTTTGAGCTAGAAAAGCAACTACATGAAGATAGTTCTTTAACTGTAAAATACCATAAAGACTGTGTATCAACATACACATCTCCATTACATATTGAACGCTATTTGAAACGAATATGTTCTGACGCATCTACGAGTCAACCCTCTGTAAAACGTTCTCGACGTTCTGAAGTTTCTGCATTTAACTTTAGAGAACATTGCCTATTTTGTGGAAATAAATGTAACATTCAACCTGACCCAAAGCATCCTAAACGATGGCGAAAAGCCCTAATATGTCGTACTGCATGTCGCCCTGGAACAAAACCTTTCAAAGAAACAATATTAGATGTCTGTAAATTACGTAATGATGAATGGGCAAAGAAAGTCCAGACACATGTCATGGGAGCGGTTAGTGATATAACTGATGTACAATAAATATCAATACTTCACGCAGTAGTTTCCATGAATAATTCATGTCAATTAAAGGAACGTCTTTATTTCTTTGGTATACGTTTGCAGACTTGCATAATTTAAAATGTTTAATGGGACTTTTTGATGAAAGCATTGACTGTGACTAGAAAAAACACCATTTAAGCGTCTATGTGTTAATATATGACTGTAATATTTGTTATTCCTCTGGCGGTTCTGTTGACAGATTTCTGTCCGTAAATTAGTACTTTGAAAATGCATCGTCAGTAAGGCTCTTTCATTGCATGATATTCTTTCTTTACTGAGAAAGTCATGTTTTTTTAATTTTTTATTTCATCTGGGTCCGAGGCTACATTTAAGGCTGATCGCAAATTCAAAAAATAAATATAGTTATACTTTTAATCAAGTGAATTGTTGACAGCATATTTTCACATTACTGACAGTTCCAAGGCTGTAATTCGCTGTATAGTTATTATTTATTTTTGTGTTTTGAATGTATGTTATATTTCCCTTTCCCCTGTGCAATTCTTTCACTTTATATAGTGTTCAGGTTATTTTCTTCCCAGTTTCGGCATATTGTTGCCACCTGTCTTGACTTGTCCTGTGATATTTTCCATCCATTAATTCCCTCTCACTGTTTGTACTCTTTGATTCTCCTAGTTATTTCTTATGGTCTGCCAGGTCATTCCGTGCGCCTCTGTTCCCTTACGTATGTACCCTTGAACCTCCTCAAGTGCCTTATGTTTTATGGATTGTTGTTTTCCCGGAGGTCTGTGTGGGAATGCACTGATTTATGTATGTGACCTTCCCTGTAGCAACGTATTAGCTCTCTTTTGATTACCATACAAACTGCAAACACTAATAAAAAGCGTAAATATCCGACACACTCCAAACATAACTGGTTTTGATTATGCAACTATTCTGCAAGACTGAATAAGTCATCATTTCTCGTCATGTAGGTATTTTTCGTATGACGATACTTAATTCTGACAGAAATATGAGATCAATCATAATTTCATTTTCTATACATGATAGACTCAGTGTCGGTTATGCAACCTTTACAAAATTATGTAATATTATACAAAAGAGTGATGACGCTGTTGAAACATTTAATGGAGAAAGATTGGCCTGACTATCTACACTATATTAGATATAGGACTACATATTTCTGTATTCCATCTATTATTACAGACATTGAGAATCACAAACAACATTTTCGCCATACGAAGGAGAAAGATTCCAGTAGGCTCTGTATTCCACTCTGTTAGGCGGGAGAGTAATCTCTAGCAATTTGACAGGCATATTTAAGTGGTGTTAATGATAAGAACCGACACAAAACAATATCAATTCTCAAATATCGTTTTCAAAATATTGGTTATTTAGAAATATGACAACACAACAATTAAACGACATACGTATAGTCAAAGTGATTCTTTACTTATAAATTGCAGGCGATATTTACCGAACAAATCAACAAAACGATTTAGTGCACTAATATAATTAATATCATAGATGTTACTTAATATGTATCTAAAGTAAGAAAGAGTGACGAATAAAATGTCACTTCCACGAAACGGGCTTCATCATACATTTTCGTAAAATGATAATCATAGCCAGGAATTGAATAATACAATACACTCTTTGTACACTCTCCGCAAGTGGAAAAACAAGAAACATGTTTAACAGTCAAGACGTTCCTTGAATTGCAACGCCTAAACAACACTCAAAATGATTTGAGCGTAAATGCAGTTGCTATAACCTAGTTATTTTGTTTATCGGCTTTATAGACGCTATTAAAATGTCAATACGAAGCTGAAAATCAGAGTAATATCTTTATTTTTACTCAGATTCATAATGAGATGGAATTAACACTAGTTAAAATCATTATATAGAGGATATTGCATGAGTGTTGTTTGGTATCAACTTTATTGAACGAGTTGAATAAAATGATATGAAGCGAGCCTCTGGCTTTATATTTTCCCGCTCATTTGCATATTATATGTACACTGTGTAATATTATATGTATTGCATCGTAGACACATGCACGAATATGTGATAAAACCATTCTACAAATAGTTTGTATCACTCTTAAATTCTGTTGAAAGCGATTCAGACAATGTAATTAATACTTTTTAACGCCAGCGTTTTTGAGACACGTAATCTCATTATCATTGTCACCGTGAAAATGTTTTGTCTGCATTTCTCTTCTTGATATTCAAGACAATATCATTAAATTGATAGAATCTTAGTCTGTTCGAAACATGCTTTCAGAAAATCGCTTCTACACAGATCCCAAAAGGTTTGATTTGACGACTTAATGTTTCTATTTCGCCAAACCTATGCATATTGAGCGATCTGCGCTTTAAACGGATTTAATAAAAATCGAGCTCGTACAGTATACTCAATGTGCAACATACCGAGTTCTTGCCAACATTGAGCAGCCTAAGCACTGTGTCTATGAGTTCGGATCGTATGACAAGAGAAATAATGAGTTGGTACAGGAAAACCACATACAGACCTCCGGGAAAACAACAATCCATAAGGCATTGTAGGAGGCTCAATTATACATACGTAAGCGAACAGGGGCGTAAGGAACGGCCTGGCCGACCATATGGGATAACTAGGAGAACCAAAGAGGACAACCAATGGGAGATTAATGGATGGAAAAGACCACAGGACAAGTCATGATAGCTGGCAACAATGAGCCGCCGAAAATAGCATGAACTCTACATAAAGTGAAAATCCTTGCAAAACAACTTGATAAACTAGATACAGCATTGATAATAGAGTGGGAATGCATGTTCATCATCATCACTCTTTCTCTTCTAGTTCTTTCTGTGCAATGTATTTGACAAGTTATATTTGTAATAATATCTTATTGATAAATTAGTTCTTAGATATACGGTCTTACTGTGTATTTATAAACGATACATCTTTACTTGATGAATTACACGATTGCAACTTCAACAAATGTTATTCACGTATGCAAACCCTTTTTTGGTAAATTTTATCAAAATTACCTTATTTTCTTAGATGGTGTATTTGTATGTTTGTTCAGGCTATTTATTCACCAAGTGCATATACGGGGAATTTCCTCTCAATTTTGCATCCGTTTCGTTCATATTTATAGCTTTATTCAGTCCGAAATCAGTCTCGAAGATATTTCTATAATGATTGCTTCAATTTTGGAGCACTTATACTGCCACAATGATGAAATACAGAGGTCATTGCTGCAACTCGTCTATACTTAGTTTTCATATTCCTTTTATAATAAATGATGTATTAGCGTTTAAAACAAATGTAAAAAGTATTTTATCTAACGGCATACATACATTGAATATAGACTTCGACCCATTTCAAGAAAATTACACTCGCAAGCTGCGGGAAAAAATGCATTTCAAAATGAAAACAATAGTCTGTGATTAGAATGTTTTCTTGATATATTTGACACTTTCGGCTTAAATATTGTACCTTTATTTGTAAATGTGAGGAAGCATTGTGTTTTTACTTGTTTATACTTATGTTTCAAAGTAGTTTACGTGACATTGATATTACTTACATTTGCAACATAAGCAATTAAAAAAGAGCTATTATGATAAATTTCATGAGACAAAGAGCAATCTAGTAAAATGCATCAATTACTCATCGTGTGGTATATTTGATGAACGACAAAAGTTAAGTTACATGCCATCTCTACATTTTTCTACACTCATTACAGTACAAGCATAGAAGATCGTGGTGAGTGTTTTAATCATAATCAAAGCACAAAAGTGCTGTGGGACGGTACCACTCGTCTCTGTAGCCAAGCTGGCAACTCGTTGCATACAGGTTTCCGTTTTGTAACTAGACAGTTTTATAATATCAAAGTATGTGTAAATAGGTACGATGGTTTGCATGGAATATGAAACAAAACTTAAACATAAGACAGAAATGCGAAAAAGAACAAAATTTATTGAAAAATAGTAAACATTTTTTTCCAAGAGATCTTCAATCCGACTTGTCCTAGAAATGCTAGATTTTCAAACCGAAATAAAGAAAAATGGTCAGTTATAATGGTAGAACCGTATAATTGTAAAACAAGTGAAATGTTTGTCACGATTGTAAATAAATTAAATACAAAGATATCAGACCCTTTATGTAGCGTTTGTGAATATTTAATTATAAATTGACATATTAAATTATATCAGCATGAACTTAGAGTAAAATCTGTATGTCTAGGCATAAAGTTATGATATCACTAGCTTGCCACAGCTGTTTATTTATCTTGTTGTAGGGCCACACCAAATTATTTTTTTGTTCTTCGGATGTTTTCCCCAAAGAAATGGGGCGAGCGAAAAAACAAATGTATATTATGATATCAGTATGAAGCTGAGAAGGGTAATAGAAACAGGATAACCACAAAAACTGACTAGATATCATGATATGATAATTAAGTGCTAACATTTTAAAGTATGGAAACATGATAGACAGACGCGACAAATGACAATACAAAGCTAAATTTTATAGAATTTGTTATGCATCTATAATCGTTTGAAACTAATTAACCTTTGCGTATATATGTTATAAATGTGTTAAGTGTTTTACTGGCTTTAATAAACGCCCATTTGGCCACACCAAATTGATCATTAGTTCTTCAGATTTTTTTAAGAAAACGATGGGGCGAGCGAGCAAAATATGTATTTGTAGTTTTTTTACTTCTCAAAATTTCACAGGTGACAGGCTGGTCTTTATTTATCATTTGATTTTTCTTATATTTCTAAATATTTCACTGACAGTGCTTTTTTCTCCAATTCTATTCATTTATTGAGTAACAAAAACATTGAGTAATGCTGGCTGCAACCTTAAAACTAGACATCAGTGAGCCACTCACTTAGACTTGAATGTTACCATGAGATGTACAACTAGTTTCTGTTAATGGGTCATAACTCCTTAATGCCTTGGTGGATATGCCTCAAAGATGGCTTACATAATCTAATTCTGATAGCTTCTGTTTGCCAAGTTACATTTTCTTGAAAACTGATTAAGTATTTCTTGCCTTAAACTAAATACATGTATGTTATATCTGGACACAACCACTGACAGACAGGGTGATTCTGAACAATGTAAAACTAAAACTAAATAAGGGGGCTTACCATTGTGTGTTCTAAATTCTAGTTGTGTAGCTATTCTTCCATGCTATCCTAGATTAATGCATTTTCCCAATCAAGACGTTTATAACGAAGCATCGAATCGTACACATATGTGTTGATCAGAACTATAGACAGACCAAACACATATTATACAGCTCCATGCTCGCTTTATTCTATCCGAATTTGATTCATTTCCTATTATCCGTTTTCGCTAATGCATGCATTTTTCAGTATTTGTATGACTTTCCTAGCTATAGCCTTTAATCCTGGCCAAACCTCCTATTGATCCGCGTCGGTAAGGCCAGGCGTATTACAATCCACGTGACTATGTTTCAGCGCTGATCAGGACTGAAGTTTATCACGTGATCAAGATACCAGATAAAGAAAATGCGCGCGCATAAGGTAATCTTGTCCAATCAGATAATCGAAGTGATTGTATTCCGCCTGGCTATACTGACAGCGTTAGCAATCAGTGAGCCAGGACCCCAGGCTATCCAAGCTAGGGCGCTGCCATCTTGAACTTTGCTTGATTTTAAATGCGATCGAATATTACAAAATTGTAACCGAACAAACTGTTGCTACAGGTCTGCAAGACAGTCTACCGACACGATAACGCGGTAGTCGCTGGGAACATGTTCTTCCATTTGCGGATGATAATAAACAAACAAAACCCCGACAAATTACATACGGAATTCACTTTTTTTTCGTACCGAGAAATTTCGACATAGCGCAAATTAAAAAATGTTTTTCAAATCCTGATAATTCGGTGCCGGAAATCCGACGAACGCGAGATCAATTTGGTGTCGCCTGAGGTGTACGTAGAAAGATGACACCGATAATGTTCATAGTCGTGAGCAACGAGACCATATCTACGATAAATCCAAAACTGTAAACAAACTCGTGTGTATTAATACATTGCTTTAAACCCATCTGAACTCCACAGAAACAGCTAATTAGTTCACAAACCACTTTAGCAGGTCACCTTTTCAATATTTCATTTTATTGAAACGTTTATGATATTATCAAGTATAGAGATGTTCTAAGAGAAAACGGTATACAAATATCAAATGATCTCACTCACCACCAGCGTCAACAAATCAAAGACTTGAGTATGAGAGGATAGTATGGGTACTTCAAAAATGGTAAACTATATAAGCGGAAGAAGGATGATGATACCGCCGACAAGCACACCCGTACATTTAGACCCGTATATATTGTTCGTGCATGGGCCGGAGGCCTTTAACACAATAAACATGTTGAGTTGAGTTGAGAGATATTATCAAGGTCGGTAAACTTTGGAACTACTTTTCGCGTAGTAATTAGGTCGATGTGTATGTTTTTGACATGTTACCGGCTTTCAGTCTGTTTTGAGTTTTGAAAACGGGAACCAAGTGTTGCATGCCTCTCAAAATTGCCACTACTATAGACGGTACCTGAGTGGTACCGTCCAAAAACGTATCAAATCTTTTGATCCAATACCATGTTTTTATAGTTCACTATCGTACTAATTGTACGTTGTTATTACCTTCAACACATAATCTTAAAGGAAATAGCGATATGTTTGGTGGTATGTTGCAGAAAGCAAGTATACACTTGGGCTGCAACATATAATTATATGGACCTTTTACTTACTGCACTAGAAAATACAGGCCTGTGTGAAACAGAGTTCACGAGAAAACAAAACTTCCCATTGTTTATTAAGTTAACAATATGTTACGGGAAAAAGAGTTCACGAGAAAACAAAGCTTCCCATTGTTTATTAAGTTAACAATATGTTACGGGAACTCAATAGCAAAATTCATTTCATTACAGGAAGTAATCAACAATATGCCTACTCCAGTATCGTATTTTGTGAATATCGTCTCTGGTTTGGAAAGAAAAAAGTAATCAAAGACAAGTTTAAGTTCTCATCTATCTCTGAAATTACCAGAAGAATTAATACGAATATTGTTGGACAGAACTTTATCCATTGTACTGGTAATGACATTGTCGTAATTCTGAAAGACAAATAAACACCAAGTGATGCCTTTCGCAAGGTCAAACTCAATCATGTCGTGTTAATTGAATGTGCATGATAATATTTGTTTGTATGATACGGCACATGCATACAAGGTTGTATATATTATTATATTGCTTTGACATAGAAACAACTAGCAAGCTATTGTCAGATACTGAATGTCACAAATACCATATGTTTACACGGAGGGGAGTACATTCTTTACCAATTACTAAAATAAAAGTAACTGACATAAGACCATAAATGACACCCAGCATTGAAAATACATATGTTTCATATATATTCTAGTATAATGACTATATATCATATTACCCAATGAGGTAAAGCAATTGTTTTAAGCGTATACATTTTGTATTTTAATTCTGAATGTATAGCATGAATCTAGCATGAATGTCTTCTGCGCATTATTGTGTTGTCATTCAACGCTTGCAGACGATATTTCGTAATTGCCCAGGCAATGTGTGTGAACTTATATATTCATTGTTTTTGCTGGTACGATGACTGTGAAGATATTGTGTTGCGAAGCTCATATGTTTAATTGTTTTGCTGTCGGCGTTGTTTCCTTTTTAGTTTCATTTACTCCCACATTCCATTCTTGATTTAATTTCGCCCCCCCCCCCCCCCCCTCCAGGGGATCTGCT
>JASFXZ010000001.1:48137930-48345669 GCA_032209605.1 Mactromeris polynyma
AAGATGGCACTGGATAGCTCACCCGACAAGAGGGCCAAGATGCCACTGGATAGCTCACCCGACAAGAGGGCCAAGATGGCACTGGATAGCTCACCCGACAAGAGGGCCAAGATGACACTGGATAGCTCACCTGACAAGAGGGTCAAGATGGCACTGGATAGCTCACCCGAGTACCACTGCTCATACTCTCCTTTAGCATCGGGCGCTTATAACGATACCTTCATAATCACCCTCTGCTTTATAACTCCCGCACAATGTCCCAAATGTAGGACAGTAAACATGTGTAAATAAACTAACGCGAGTGTGCATTGAATAGACAACTTTCACTGTCATAGACATGCCGCTGTGACTATGGAAATTGCTAGAAAAACAAATCGAACAAAAGTGACTATCGTTTCCTCGGCATGCCAAAATTATACCGATGCCTTTAAATGTGTAGTGATGCGGAATCTGCGTATATTTTAAAATGCGTCGTATCGTTACTAGGCATCTTGTTACTCAAATTCGCCACGCTATTTCGTATCAGTACAATAATCCTCGATGAAAGAACGAAATACTGCCTTCTGTAAATGCTAAATTTTTAATGGCATGAAATAAAACCGATAAGCTAGATAGACAAAATTTCATACGACACGAAAGGCTATGCGTTGTGTTCACATTTTGTTGGTTAAACACTGGAAAATACCCATCTTTTATAAACTCATTAGTCACGTGATCGTGCCGACCAATGGCATTTAGTATCAGAAACGAACGGTGATTTCGTAAGGTCAAATATCAAAATATACTGGGTAATACATCACCGTGTGAATGTACCGGTAGAGGAATCAAAGAGCTGTGTGTGAGCGTACACTGCTCAATATAGCGTAATTACTAACAAGCGTAATTGTATCTGGGGTCGTGTTCAATAAACTTTTTGTTTTTTTTTCTTAGAAAATGTCTTAGTTGATTTTCTTAGCTAAGACATTTTCCTAAATCCTTATTCGATATCCAACTTAGACATTTCTTAGCTAAGAAATTTTCTAAGTTGGAAAAAGTTTTAAAATTTCATCTAAGAAAATTTCTTACAATGGTTGTAAGGGATTCTCGGGTGTTTTCCTGTCTATATATAGTAACAGTGCGAGAAATGAGAAATGATAAAACGTGACGTGTTATCGGGAAATACACGGCGTTTTTGTTGTTAATAAAATTCATGTTTAAAATTGTTTTATAGATAATCGTATTGATAAGTAAACAGTGGACACTTCATTGTTTTCTTATGTTTTATTGCAAAATGACAAAATAACTATATCATAAACAGTGGGAGTGTTGTTAAGTATTTTTATCAAAATCAAAACAATGATTTTACTATTCTTGTCAAATTTCAATTGCATTTGAACATTAAGGCATATTTAATACAATGCATTTTTCATGTTATTCCATTTGTTCATGTTGCTAAAAATACCGGAAACACCATGCTTTACAGACATTAACATGTTATTATATAGCATAATTGAACTTAAACATGTACATGTATAACCTTGAACATGTACACATGTATAAAGTATATATGACCATGAGTATAATAGTCCAATCAGTCTAGCCCCAAAAATCACCTAACCTAGACAAAATTGCAAAAGAATTTATTTGTGTATTTTCAAGTTGTATAATGTCTAAACTATAACCAAGAAAAAATCCCGTTTCCTAAATGTTGCGGAAATACCTTATAATGCTATTTGAATAAGGGCACTGTAATTTTAATTTTTTTCCCTCTGTTATATGTGAGTGTCTGATTTTATCGCCATTTTAATTCTAGGTACACTAATACCTCTCCTACTTGTAGCCTATTGAAAGTTGATAATTAAATAAGTCTTTACAAGCTAAATATCACCAAATAATCGCTTAATTCAAGTTTTAAGCAAAATAAAGAGTGAAACAGGGGGTAAAATTACCCCACCCACTTTTTCAGATTTTTCTTCTTAAACAAACATACAACCTAAAATTCTTTCTTTTTGTGAAATATGTTAGGCAAAGGCATTTTTTTCCATTTTGAGTATGACTGAATCATAACTATAAGCCATTGCTGATTAAACTCAATATATTTGACAATATCAAATGTATCATATAAACATGTATATATGTACAAACATTTAGAGAGTTGGTGTTTAATGGAAACCACACCATTGTTATATCCTTAAACTACAGCATTGCTCAATATCAACTAACAAATAGCCAATAAGCATACATACATATATAAGAATCAAATTATAACTCATATAATTGATACAACTTAAGATAAGTTCAGAATAAGCAACAGCAACAACAACATGAACATCAAAATACACATGTATGTTTAAATTATCTAACAATCTTATTAAATGAGACACAAAATGATAAGCCTTGATGAGCATTTTGTTGCTAAATAAGTTTGACATAATAAATTTTAGTACTGCATCACCATAATCAATGGTTATTACAACATCTTTACAATAAAAGCACAGTACTGCATCACCATATATGTGAAAGTTATCATCGTTTGTCAAATATCATCATAATTATTGTCATCTTCTGCAGCCAGTTCTGTTATTGTTGGAGAATTGGAACAACTAATCCCGCGACACATCCCACATCCTACAGAGCATTCTAAACCATGTTTCCTGCAAGTACAGCGTTTACTGTCACATCCCGTTTTACAGTTACACCTTATCACCTTCAGCAAATAGTCTGGTGCTGGTGGCAAAGTCATCTTCACAGGACTCATAATGTTGTCTGATAATTCCCAACCCCATTCCAACGGATCGATGTTTTCTTTTCCCATCCATGTTTGGGTTTGCCAAAAAACTCTCATGCTATGAAACATCGCAGCACAAGTGGTGGGAGGTAGACTATGAACTTCAACAAAGCTTGTACTGCACGAAACCTTTCTAGCAAACTTTTGATAACGAAGGTGATCCAAAGTTTCAGACGTTCCCCCGTCAAACAAAGACATCACCGCTTGTTCGCCTGACTTTTTTACAGCGTCTTTGGTTTCTGCATTGATGAATTTGAATGCGTTATCCCGGAAATCCTCTTTTGTACAAAGAATTTTAAGAGCTGAGGCTTTGCCAACGCCATGTATTTTTGAAGTGGTATCGCACCCTGTCAATGCATGAATGAAAGGAAGAAGTGTACATATATCATGACCTAGTACCTGCTTCGTCTTCTGGATATCCCATATTTTTTTTACTTTTCCTCGTTTAGGTCTTATATCTGATCGAAAATATACATTATGTTTCTTTGCATCCACATGGTAACAAAGTAAGACAAGCAAGTCTGTATCTTCTCCAACTACGACGGTAGGATTTGTTTCAGCAGACGAGACAGCAGATTGAACAATCAGGTAATCAGCATCACTTGGACTTTGTTGCACAGGTATTTCTTGATTTACTAGCGTTTCAATGAGTAGAGCAATGAAGTTCTTCTTGTTGTCAGTATTTCTCAAAAATACATCTTTGTTTGTTTTGCATGGTGTGGCTCTTGTAAATAGAACTTTAGTCCCAACTGCACCTTTCTGTCTCCTTAAATGTGTCACGTCTTTAGTAGATGGAATGTTGCTGTAACCATCAAAGACAACAATTTGTTTTATGTATCGCTGGTTCAGATAGTTTATGTATTCGTCACAGATTGATCCAAATGTCATGCCTTTCTGCCATGGAATTCGTTGTAATAGAGAGCCTCCATCTATGACATAAGTGCACTCGTCCGTATTGGGAAAGTTTGTCACTCCACAGTCTCCTAATTTCCACATACTATCAGCTAGAAGTGATTTCGAAGGCTGTCTTGGCATACCAGTACTGTCAAAAAGTGAACTTGGAACACTGCATAACTCATATTTAAAAAGATCTTGTGTATCATCCACTAATCTTCCTGCAGCAGTGATTAACCTTTGAAACAATAATTGCGTATCGATGTTAAAACTTTCTCCAGATAGTGTAATTGACGTTTTATCAGACATTGTGACGGCTTGCCAAGATCTCTGGAATGAAAAGTCATTTAGGGGTTTCCCTACCATTTTTTGAGTGACACTGGTACCAATATCATTGGCCTGATCGGCAGTTACTTTACATCCTGCAGTTAAACCAGTTTCAATGTTGCGTAAAGATATATCAGAGGTATTAAATGGATTCCTCTCCTCCAGAAATGATATTACGGCAGTGGTATCTTTTGCGTCCCTCTCAATTCTACACTTGCGAATTTCCTGATGGCCATAATTAGGATTGTTCATACCCAACAGATCTAGCATAGCATTATTTATCTCTGCTTTGGCTGGCATGGACATCAACCAGAGTGCTCTTTGATTCTCACTTATTCCTCTACCCCTTGTCAGTCCTCCTGTAGTTTTAAGGGACCTCATCAGTACTTGTTCAATAATTAAGTCCGTTGATAACCCAGCCCAAAGTTTGTCTGTTCTTCGCACAGTATGGTATCCAGAGATAAACGCTTTATGTACCCCAGGGTTGCTTGTCTTCAATTGCAGCATATTTTGAAGATAGATGTATGCCGATTTCAAGTAAAGGTTGTGCCCAGATGCTGCGAAGTATGGAAGCATCCTGTAGACAGACCGTAGATGGTCATGCCAGTTGCTGATCCGTTCAGCTCTGATAAAATCACGCAATATAGAAACCATCTCCATGTACTGGATCCAAAGTCTTGCTGTGCGATATCCTTTCAAGTATTCTGTCTTAAGTGCCAGTATTTCACACACATATTTCAAGTTTACATCTTCGCATATAGCATCTTTGAGAGTTTGTTTAGTCTCCAGCTTATCATACAATTCTACTATCCTCTTCATTAACGGCTCATTGTCAGTCTGCTCCTCTTCAGTGATTGATGACACAGAATCTTCTTGCTCTGTAATGGTTCTTATGTTCAAGGCAGATGATACTAACACCGAGTGAAGTGCTGTATCAACTATAAAATGTCCCCTTACAGCTCTAGCCACTGCTTTACCAGTCAACATGTGCACTGCTGCATTCGAAGAATATACAGTTTCTAAAACCTCTTTCAAACCAGAACCAGTCATTAAATGTCCTATGCATCCCAGAAAACTCATCTCAGTGTGAAAACCTCCTAGACGAAGAACAATATGTTTGATAGGGCTTGATGGTTGTGCAGTATCAAGTATGTATGTTGCTTTCTGAAATAATGGCTGGTCAAATGTAAGCACTGGTGTAACATCATAGGTTCGACTTATTTTTGCAACGAAGTGCAGTGTAGAGTTTATACATGACAAATCACTCGGAGGCATGTCTATCATAGGTAGGAATGTAATAGTTGACTTCGGAGAAAAGTTCTCTTTGCTTTCATAGAGATGCATAAATCCTGACCAACTTGGTCTATTTGGTCGCATTGGATATACAATCTTTGAAAATATGTCAAATACTGTATCTTTACTATTCGGTTCGGTTACATCAAGTTCAGTAAGTTCTTGAAAAAATACTGGTATTATTTCATGTTCAGGGTCTTTAAAATACTTGATTTCAATTCTTCCAAGTTCAACTACTTCATTCACATTGATGTCTCTGCGAGGAATACATACATGAGCTGGTATACCTGGAGTGTTGCAGGCAATTATTCCCATCCCATGGAATGTGTTGTTACCATCTAATGTTCTGACATTATGGTCTACGTTATCAGCAGAAAACTGAACAAATGATCCAGGAAAGAAAGTTGGCATACTTGTATTCAACATAGCAGCTGCATTTGATTCAAACTTCTGCACTTCCCAGTATGAAGAACAAAATCCCATACTGTTCAGATTATCAATCAAAAATCTGGAGCCAAAATGGTGATACAATTGTACTGCTAGACCAATCTGAAGAGGCGCTTGGATACTTCTGGGTCTACAACTTTGTATAATAGCTTGGCCTATAGATCCAGTTTTTACATCTCTATCTTTTTCACTGAGCAGTAAGTTAAGAAGTAACAGCAAGGTCTGTGGCATAAAAGATATATTTTTCTCACTAGACGAAATAGAGTCCGGTGTAGGATACACATCATTATTAACAGGGAGGTCTAGAATGTCAGATTTTATCAATTTGGCAACTGTTTTAATAAGTCTGGTTTTTTCTTCTTCTTCAGTTCGCTGTCGTTTGTTTTCCTTAAAGCTATGTAGTATAGCAGATGCTGTTTGTTTTAAAGTAAATCCGTCAGTTCGACCTTCAGCACTACTAACAACCAAAGCGTCACCGAAATACTCTATTAATCTCCTTTTCATATGTTTCGCTGAATATGCATGTTCGCCACTCTCTTTCTCCATTAAATGAACCAGCTCCGTAACAGTAACAACATCTTCACTATCTTCCATGAACTCAACAACACTCATAAATCCATCATTTGGATCTTTACGTGGTCTTCCAATTGGACTTTTCGCAGGAATATCTTTAAATGCTTTTGGGGTATTTCTACCAGTTCTAAAATTGACATTACATAACTGATGATACAATGCATCTGCAGCAATCAGATCAATGACAGATGTCAATCTAAAAGAAATAATGTCGGCCCATGTATCATCTCTTTGTGTACATATATCTTTAATTGTTGACTGAAAATCAGTGGATCTAACCGGAAATACATCATATCCACGTTTTCTAGATGATATTTTGGCATGTTTTCCACAAAAAAGACATTTATTTTGAAAGTCAAAGTCATTCTCAGACCTAAGTATCCTCGTTTCCTTAGCATTTTTTTCTGTTTCAATCAATACATGTGACTGTCTTTTATCAGTATATTTTTTTCTACAAGTTTGGTGCACTTTTTGGCCAACAATTGTTTTAACTTTGTCTTTTTTCAAATGACTAATCTCATTGATGCTCTGACATCCCTTGTCTCTCAGAACGACGATATCATCGGTGTTGTTACATGACCTCTCACATATAGCGCATACTTCCATCTGGAAATGAAACAAAAGACATTTAAAACTATTTAAAATTGGAAACAACATTTAACAGACTCCAATTGCAATTTGGGTTTAGGCATGTCAGATGGAACATTAAAAGTAATGAATTATTTACTTGAACCTTTGTTTGTTTGTTGGTTTGGTTTTACGGCCAATCAACACAGTATGGTCTTATACTTTAACCTACTTAATGAACATAGCCCTTTATGTAACTTTTTTAATGGTATCAAATTAGTCCTGAAAATGTTATGCACTGTAACACGACAATTCAACTGGCATGACTTACCTTTATATTACACGTTTGTTAATGAATCATATACTTGTCATCTTCAATATTGTTCAAGATTGCACACACCATTAAACCATAAACCCTGATATAAGTATCTGAAAAAGAAACACAACAAGTCACTGAACTATAAATATCAATACATGCTTAAGCAAATTGACCAACATAATCAGAAACGCAGACAAAATACTAACGTACAAAAAATGACAGTGGATTATAAAAAGGAATATATATCATCACAAATCAATTGAAAACTATTGGAATGTGATTATTTAATAGGCCTACCTTGTTGCATAGTAAGTTTTATATACATGACCATATTCAACAACATCTTCAGCAACATGTACGTTTTTTCAATACAGCTATATCAGCAAAATTAAAACCATCACAACTTCTTTGAGGTAACATTAACATCTGAAAATAAACAGTTTAGAAACCTCTAAATATCCATACAAACATTAAATGTCATTTAAAGTAAAAGCAGAAAACTATAACAAGATAAGAATGATCATCTCGGACTTTCAGAATTAATTTTTACTTATTTTGAAACTAAATGAAACTTATTTAATTATTAATAATTACCTATTTTAGACAGTCCATGGTTTATAAAAACATGTTTCCTTCCATTCTTCACACTGGTGGTATCTGTCATTCATCTGTAAACAAAAAATTTAAAAATTAAATTATTACATTCAACTCGCAAAAGTTCTATGACATCATTTATAACGTACGCTAAAATTGAATGTTTTACTCGCTTTTTGTGACGTAAATGGCGTTCCATAGTTGAAAAAAAGTCGAGCGTGACCTTGATACTATACGTCATCTAAACATTTTAAATTCATTTTTATGGGAATAATATGCAACATTTCACTATATAATGTTATATTTTACCCTCTTCGGTGCGGTTCTTGCCTCTAAACCATGATTTTAACAGAAACAAAATATCTGTCATCACGCTTGTCAAATTACTTCTAAGTTGACTAAATGATACTTATATCACACTAAATTGATCAGATTTATATTGAAATCGATTACTTACCTTCCGATCAAACCTCATACAGCATGTGAACGCAAAAGCTTGTCATATTTCGGAAAATAAATTCAAGCAAGAATGTTTTCGCAAAATTCCGCCATTGAAACATAACATTATGACGTCACAAATACAAAGTATGGGCCGCCGTTTGCAACGTTATACTAAGAATGAACATCGCATTTTTTTGGATAATGTTTTATTGAAAATAAAAATAACGGCAAGGTCTATCAATGGGGATTTTTTTCTATAAATATCTGGGACTATACTCTTTACGAAAATGCAAAAAGAAATTCTTTTGCAATTTTGTCTAGGTTCGGATCTAGACTGATTGGACTATAAGTAATATTATTTAGTAATTGTAATTTTGCTAATCAATCCTGTGAAGTTTGGTTGAAGTCAAAACAGCGGTATTGGAGATTAAGCGCAGACAAGCTGAAAGTGGACGGACGGACAGAAGGACGGACATACACCAAAGTCTAAACAACATATCTCCCTCAGAGAGAGAAAGACATAACACATATTTTTACAACATTATGTAATTGTTTCTGTTATGTTAATTACGTGATGTCCGGAACACTATCAGATAATTATGATATGAATATATGAACCGATTAATTCGGTACAAAATGTTCACGATTTTTGTTCAGTGTCGCCACTTTACAGGGAAGATAATGCACCAAGGTCATCCTTTCCAGGGTGCATGATTGCTAATCTTCAGTATCCTGTATGAGATGAAAGTCCCTAAAATGAGAAATTTTCTAATTATTATGTAGTGTTTACATGTCAAATATTTGAGTGATGAAATGTTCTACTGACTTTTTAGTGTTGTTTAACTTAAAATGCAATGTGCTTTTTATGCTGATAAAAGTGTAAACTGTTAATTGAATATTTAAATCTTACTGACAATGTGATTTAGTTTGGATGATCTTGAAAAACTCCTTTTTTCAATATTAAATATTATGTTTGAATCACGGTACATGTTCAGGCAAGCAGGTGGTTACATCACATCTGCAAATAAGCATGTACTGTCAGTGTCAACATAAATACATATTATAATTTTATATTCTGTGTATTTAAAACGAAATGCCAAAACAAGGAAACTATATTTAGTTTCCACAAATGCAATGCTAATAACAAATGCCACAATAGCTAGAATGTTTTTTATAAAAAGTAAGTTGTTTGTGGTCACAGTGACCAATAATTAAGTCAAATTTATGTATATTTTTGTATTGCATGAATTAAGAAATCACTTCCCCTGTAAGAAAAAATAATCAAGTCGACAAAATCTCAACATAGTTCTACTACTTTCTTAAGGTTATGAAATTATGTCTTTGAAACTAACCATTCTTTCAAATTGATATGAAAACCAAAATCATACATTTTATATTTAAACCATTTTTTATTACAACCTTCAATTTGAACTCACCTTTTTTCGTAACACAGTGAGCTGATGGACTATCTTCAGCTGACCAAATTCATACTTAGGTGTATCAGGCAAGCAGGGGTTAACATCACGTCTGCAAATAAGCAGGAATATGTCTAGTTGTACAGCATATTTTAACGAGGAATTCATCACTCCGAGACAGTCATGTCGGACTTTCGCCACTTTCCAAGCGTTGCATTGGTAACAAGAACTGATTATTCTGTTTCGATGTCCCATGACAGAACCTCTTTTTTATTTTTTTTAACACGAAACTTCTCAATATATTCACCAATATTACAAGGTAGATACTATGTTTGTTGCATTTTTTTACATTTACCCTTATTTACTTGTAGTTTTTTGGTGTGCGTGTTTATATCCCTAATCACTTTCCTTTCTTTTGGAAATACAAACGCGATAATATATACAACAATACGGCAACAATTAAATCCATTTCAAAAGCTGTGTCCGTATAATCCTCGGTCTCACTGGCCGTCCCCGTACCCTCCTCGTCGCTGACGAACACGATGAAGCTGTCGGCAGCCCGTTCCACCGCCAGATTACTACGCCAGACCTGCTTCTCAACGTCCTCAACATGCCGGCAGCAATTCGCCCAGTTCTCTGGCTTCACTGCTTGTATGGCCTCACGGGTCAGCTGCTAAACATCAGCTCTCTGGTTGTATGATAATACTAGTAAGCAGATCACTCGCATGTGCCCATATGAGCTCTATGGCGTTCAACTGGTACTGGGGAGCCTCGGGCATTCATGACCATGCTTCCGTAGGGTCTCGTCCAATTCGTATATTGGCTCTAATATTTTCCGCTTGCAGATTTCGATGAGTTCTGACTTCAGCATGTTGTTATCAAAGTCTATTCAGTTCCTCTCAAGCCAGTCAATAATCACCCTTTTCGTTCCGGCCAGTGTTGGACACTTATCCACCTGAACGTTGTGGTATAATTTATTATATATTTGAATATATTCGAAAGTGATATCATTATAACTAGCATAGGTAAATATGTTGTATACAACACCCCTATAATCCATGTAAGTATTTGAGAGAGTTTGACCAATACGGTTTCAAATACTTTTTGAACTTCCGTAAGTGCAGTATTGACTTTGCGGCGGCGGACATAGTACATACGAGTTTGTCATAGTCCGCATTTAAATCATTAATTTCTAACGTTTCACTTTGAAGGTTTGTAGTCAATGTTTCTTTATATTGATTAATTTTCGTTTCATTTTTCCATGAATAAGTTAATTTTGTGAATTGTTCAGACTGAGTGTGAATATCAGTAGCTGGAATTGCAGACAGATAAAGGAGTTTTGGTAAATGACGTGATGCATTCAATGGAGCGTCGTCGTTAATGAAACACTCAATAACATCTGTTTGTAGTAGCTCGTCTATTAATATGTGGTCGATCAGCGAGGGTTGAACTTTACATACGTCAGTTGAGGTGATAACTGCCAGGTTATGTTTAGCTGCAAATCTAGTAAGATACGAGTCTCGTGATCGTTGCCTTTGCGTAGTGGGATCTAAGAGAAACTTTCCATTAAAGTCACCCATAATAATTAGCTTTGAATGCGGTCCATAAGATTTACAAATATCATGTAGGTTGTCCACTTCGGCTTTGAATAAGTCGATCTTTTGATTGGAACATGGTAAGTAAACCTGTACAATAACCAATGTTAAATTGAAGAGACTTAGTTTCAATGCTGTTAGTCTATCACTGTCAACGTATAGAACTTCCATCATGCGGTCTAAAGATTTATGCCATAAAAAAGCAACACCACCTTTACCTATTGTCCTGTTATTGAATGTTTTCGAATTATTACAAATTACCACATGTGATTTATAATTCTGATCAACACTATCAAGTAAGCACGAGTTATGTGGCAATAACCAATGTTCCGATATTCCACATATAGACACTTGCTTGCTAACAAGCTCTTCTAGCAAATAAGGGATACCCGTCATTATGCCAGTCGCGTTCCATGTCATCAGTCGTAGATCCATGAATAGACAATTAATCGACGTTAGTGTCGTTGAAGCTTTGGTTACGTTCGTGATATCGTTGTTGGCGAGTTGCATAGTCTGATCTCTTCAACCAATGACGAATTGATATTCCATCAGGCCAAGTATCCGGATGTTCAATGATTTCACTATGTTCTTCTCCCACTACGATCTGGGCAACTTGGCAGTCAGTGCGTCAAGTGTAGAGAAACTTTGCAGATTTACAGTAAATATATAGGCTATCAAGGAAGTCGTAGAGTCCATCTTCGTAACTGTTAATGTCTATTCCTGTTACAATGTATGATTTTGCCCTTTTGCGAATAACTCCTCTGAAACGACTGCGAGTTTCTGCACTTGTGGTTTGTGGTATCATTGTTGCCTTAAGTATATCATCGTCAATAATATTAACATTTTGATTATCACTTGACGGTTCTCTGGTAATTGTATGATTATGGTTGAACTGGGAGGCTAATATATGAGTAGATTGCTCGTTAGGCGAGGACTCTTTTGGAGGTATGGGGGCAGATCTATCAGGCTTGCTAGTTGTAGCTGCTTTCTCGTTCTTATTAGCTTGAGATATTTTTCGAGAACTAGTGGTGGGTGTGGTTGTATTCACTAAGGTAAGCTGCGTTATTGAAGACTCAATACTGAAGCATAGGTTTTCAAATTTGGCGCCAATATCCTGAGCGAGTTGGTCAAATGAACGTTTGCAACAACACATAACATCTATAGAATGACTACAGTGTCACATATACAGTGTATAATGCTTATAAAACGGATGGCAGGCACGAAAAAGTCAGTTAAAGACGTTATCCACTCTTTATTTATATAGTATGTTAGCAGCATATAGTATATTCACACGGAACTATCATCAGTTAGCAGCATATATAGTATATTCACACAGAACTAGCATGTGTTAGCAGCATATATAGTATATTCACACGGAACTATCATCTGTTAGCAGCATATATAGTATATTCACACGGAACTATCATCTGTTAGCAGCATATATAGTATATTCACACGGAACTATCATCTGTTAGCAGCATATGTAGTATATTCACACGGAACTTTCATCTGTTAGCAGCATATATAGTATATTCACACGGAACTATCATCTGTAAGCAGCATATATAGTATATTCACACGGAACTATCATCTGTTAGCAGCATATATAGTATATTCACACGGAACTATCATCTGTTAGCAGCAGATATAGTATATTTACACGGAACTATCATCTGTTAGCAGCATATATAGTATATTCACACGGAACTATCATCTGTTAGCAGCATATATAGTATATTCACACGGAACTATCATCTGTTAGCAGCATATATAGTATATTCACACGGAACTATCATCTGTTAGCAGCATATATAGTATATTCACACGGAACTATCATCTGTTAGCAGCATATATAGTATATTCACACGGAACTACCATCTGTTAGCAGCATATATAGTATATTCACACGGAACTACCATCTGTTAGCAGCATATATAGTATATTCACACGGAACTATCATCTGTTAGCAGCATATATAGTATATTCACACGGAACTACCATCTGTTAGCAGCATATATAGTATATTCACACGGAACTACCATCTGTTAGCAGCTTATATAGTATACTCACACGGAACTATCATATGTTAGCAGCAGATATAGTATATTCACACGGAACTATCATCTGTTAGCAGTATATATAGTATATTCACACGGAACTATCATCTGTTAGCAGCATATATAGTATATTCACACGGAACTATCATCTGTTAGCAGCATATGTAGTATATTCACACGGAACTATCATCTGTTAGCAGCATATATAGTATATTCACACGGAACTATCATCTGTTAGCAGCATATATAGTATATTCACACGGAACTATCATCTGTTAGCAGCATATAGTATATTCACACAGAACTATCATCAGTTAGCAGCATATATAGTATATTCACACAGAACTATCATCTGTTAGCAGCATATATAGTATATTCACACGGAACTATCATCTGTTAGCAGCATATATAGTATACTCACACGGAACTATCATCTGTTAGCAGCATATATAGTATATTCACACGGAATAACATCTGTTAGCAGCAGATATAGTATATTCACACGGAACTATCATCTGTTAGCAGCATATATAGTATATTCACACAGAACTATCATCTGTTAGCAGCATATAGTATATTCACACAGAACTATCATCAGTTAGCAGCATATATAGTATACTCACACGGAACTATCATCTGTTAGCAGCATATATAGTATACTCACACGGAACTATCATCTGTTAGCAGCAGATATAGTATATTCACACGGAACTATCATCTGTTAGCAGCATATATAGTATATTCACACGGAACTATCATCTGTTAGCAGCATATATAGTATATTCACACGGAACTATCATCTGTTAGCAGCAGATATAGTATATTCACACGGAACTATCATCTGTTAGCAGCATATATAGTATATTCACACGGAACTATCATCTGTTAGCAGCATATATAGTATATTCACACGGAACTATCATCATGTATGTCATACTGTATGTATCATATTTTATACTCTTGTCATTGATATAAATTACAACCCGTCTCAACAATACAATTCTAAAAAGGTGAATAATCGACAGAATTTAAATAATACATAATGTTACGTAATTGAATAATAGTTAGATTAAAATCCTATCTGAGGGACCCTTGTATTACACAAGCATACCAATAATTCGAAGCCAATCATAGTTCCTTTGAAGTAATCAAAGATAATCTGCTGGCAAATACTCAATTCCAAATCCGGGCTTTTAAATTCGAACATTTGTATCAGCGACAAACCATGGATAAAGTCACATGTGCCATATTGTATTTGTATTATATCAATCATGTGAGTATTATTGCCCTTTTGTAGAAAACAACATTAATGTACTGTTTCAGCACCAAAACTAACATATTCGCCATTTCTTCAATTAGTTTTTGCGAATTTGATTACGACAGAACGAACTTGAATTATTTCTGGCAAATAAATACTAGAATCAGTGATTACATTCTAGCATCTTTCCCAATCAAACTGTCTGCACAATAACACGATCAGTTTAGCGTATTGTTATCATGCACAATTTGCAGTCAGATTTGTATTAAGTTTTGCAAAATCATATTTAATCTTTAGTATATTTTTAAAAACTTGCATTTTCATTTTCTGCTTCAATTCTGTACATTTCTTTGTTTTTAAAATTGCACAAAGTAAAAGTGTCATTTAAGTTTCAACTGTGCAACATTGATTTCATTTTGACAATAAGAAATTTTATTTTTTAATTACTGCTATTCTCCTTGCATCTATGATAAATGATAATTACCCTCTAAAATTACATCAAAAGCATTTTTATATCTTCTGGCAAAATATTCTATTGTACTCTTTGTTCTTATTCATACTGACACGTAATTATACTTCCTTATAAAAAGGGGCTGCAGCTCAAATCGAATCCATTCGTATTTTCTATGTATCGTGTACTTCGTCATAATAAAAGATTTTGAACTGCAGCCTGATTTGTGGAATTTATTTATTCCAGGTATGTCTAATTTACGTTTTCTTTACTGTTGTGTATGTAACTTTTATTTAATACTAATCGCTATTAGATTGCTATTACAACTCGCAGTTGTAATATTTGCCAAGGTTGTTACGCATTACTATTTAAATTCAAAGTTACCTATAACTATGTTCGTTATCTTTATAAATCACATGTTCTTCATGATTTAATTATGATCGTCAGTATGCATTATAATAATAAATGAGTAATTTTCATTTATGGAGTGTTATGTATTCTATGTTTATCCATGACTATGTATGTAGCTATTCGCAAGTTTTATGTATATTTCTGTTTTAAATTACCGTCATTTTGGGTTCAGTGACCTCCACTAGCCAAGCTTAGTGTTCTACCAAATTATTGAGTTATTATCGCTTCTTCACCATTTATTGGTTATTTGCTTGTAACTAATATCTTAATTAATAAGGCATGTGCTACGTATGAATATTCATGGATATCGTTATGTATTATCATACTTTTAGACATTCGTATTTTCTATTTATCGTGTACTTCGTCATAATAACAGATTTTGAACTGCAGCCTAATTTGTGGAATTTTTTTATTCCAGAAAAATCCTACAATAATCCCCTTCTGCAAATAAATCACTCGCCGTAGACGCGCGAGCATACACGCATATAGCGCGGCCATATAAACCCGTTATATCAGTATTCGTTGGTAATTAGGAACTGGTGGACTTTCATCGAGTATACTCCAAAAATGGACAACACGTTTCTAACTATAGTAAAGATTTTGACGCACTCTTAAATCCAGTTAGAATTTCTAAGACAGTTTCTTTGCAACTCGCTGCGGTGCAAACCATTACAGGTACATATGTACACTTTGGAAAAACCAAAAAACGTGAATTATAAGAGACAGGGTAAATTCTAATTACAATTGAAACGGAAACACAGATGATATCGCATTGAAAAAAAGGGAATGAAGAAATCGAGCCACAAATGCCTCACACATGGTGCTCAGTCACCCAAAAACACAAAGACATATGAAAAATATACAAACAATGTCATGTAAATGATTACCACAACAAAAGTGATACAATACATATAATAAAACCAAAGAAATGTACAACAATTGTTTAAGAACTTGGGTATGCGTGGGGAGGCACTTGTACATGTATGTGGCGTTCCCTGTAGCTACGTATTCTCTCTCTTTTAGTATTTGCATTTAGATGGTCTTCCTGATGACTTTTCTGATACATGTAATTATATAAAAGCTGGCGGTTGAGTTAACAAGTTCATCATCAGACAGGACATAACCAAAGTTATCACGGTTACTGTTATAAGTTATTTGAGTGCAGAAATATACGGATTTCGTCCGTAAAAACACAATGTTCTTCCTTTATCGTTAATCTCAACCATTCATAAGACATAAATGAACCATATTATCAGGATTATAATAGACATTCACATCAAAGGTTGTAAATTCTTAAAAAGAAAAAATAATTGACCATTCTATAAAATGGTGCTATGAATTGTCAATTTAATGGCATGTTGAGCGATTGATAATCAAGCTTAGTGCGTTGGTATGAATAGAGTAATTAACAATTAATAATCGCCTCTGTTCGGAAGCATGAAAATGTAAGATTGTGAAAAATACTGAAAGAAAAATCTTCTACTTTGGTCGGATTAAAGAGTACTCAATTCTAGGTAGTTAAACTGTATAATAATAGAGGAACTATGAACTTTTCGTTTCTCATTGTATCACCATATATCCAGCATAGCTATTGAACAGCGTATTCTTATGTCTGTAAGAAGACACTATTATCTGTATTTGAACTTTCACGAGTATTTTATCTATTTTAACATTTTCTTCGCTTAAGTCGTGTTCAATCACTCTTCTTTTCCTCGAATGTGTCGTTTTACAGAAATAACTAGTTAGACTTAACACTAGGACAACGATCATGTGTTTCTCCAACTTCGCATCTCATCTTGTTTTCGTGCCCTTTTGCTTTTGTCTTATTAAATATCATGAACATACAGGACAAAGAGCGAAATGCAGTCAATCGCATTGACAGTTCAACAATACAGAAAAGTGAAGAAAAAATAGACAAATACAGAAATATCATGCAAACAACTTATAATAAAAACATTGCAGTGCAGATATCATATTGTACCATAGTAAATAAATAAAGTCACCTTTTACAATCACCCGTTGCACTGACTTCTTTAAATCACGCGACAGAGAGAAAATCGAGATTTATAGTATTTGACGACTTAAAGACCTCGACGAGTTTATGTCCTCGTACGTTGCGTAATAATCCAATACATTTTAAATGGACACATTAGTTATCTGAATATGTCTCAAATGGCATCCAGCCACAGACGATTACCTAATACATCAACATCAAAGCGTTTAGTAAATTACATATTTTAGTAATAATGAAAAAAATGTATGGATTTAATTGACACAAAATTTCCCTAATGGCACTTTTTATGGAAACATAATTTGATTTGGGATTAATTAGTACTTAGGTATGCTTTTTCATTATCATCGTCATTTTATCATTATTTGACCAAATGGTGCTTGAAATTGCCCTTATTGTGGTCGCTCATTAGAACATGTTATTCGCTAAATCCTACGGTACTTTTATAAATAAGGATTACGTTGATACAGGGATACTACGATGCATACTCGCACAGATCCCAGGGAAACCATTAGGAGTTGAGGAGGTGTAAGGGCAAATAGCTATAGGAATGGGGAAGCAATGAATTGTCTGACTGATTATCAAAAACAACATTGGAGAATTTGAGAGGACAACAAGGTGGAAAGAAGTGATAACTGATCGTCATCAGTTTAATAACTGACTTTAAGTGTCTATGGATTATATCCATTCCTAATACTTTCGTGTTTGGACAAAAGCTCTGTACGTAGTGAAAGTAATACTTAATGTTTCATATCGCTTCCTAGTGCTGGGGTGGATGTGCACTTGTGTGTGGCTTTTCCTGTTCGATTTCTTCATTCAGTTTCTGCACATCGATCGTGACAGGGAAAGCAATAGAAACGAACTAAAACAACGATTACACTTAATCAAATAGAATTGTGTTGGGTTAAATGATGTATGTCATTATTTTGATGATGATAAACTGCCGCATTGAGAGTTATTTTAGAGCCATTATTACACCGATTGTGACGATAATTCTGTCTTCCACGAAGACAGTTTCATAACGAAGGCTCTAACGTGGTATACATATAACATAATAAATCTGTGGCAGACTGTTTCAGCAGGTTTATTCAGAAGTCAACAATAAACATTAAATGAGGTTTTCCCCGCACAAATATAATCGAATAACGTCATGCGTGTGTATAATTGTGTCGGCATTATATATATGAAGAAATACACGTAGAGGTTACAATTTAATCGAAGTGAAATATCAGCTTTTACGAAATATGTAAATGTAGGGGACATTATACAATCGGTTCAAATATTCTAAGGCGTTTATAACATCATCTCTATAGCATAAGGTTCAAGTTACACTGGCAAGCGTGATCAGTTACAAGTCTTATTTGCATAGCGTCAGAAGCGCATCAACTGATTTAATGCGTCTTGTCACGTTTTGTCTGATATTAAAATTAATCCCTAGATCCATGATGCCCCTACCATTTACACTAGGATGACCTGAACTGTTACGTTGGTGGGAAGAAGTTTAAAATGTATTATTCCATTCTGAAACACAATAACGTTTATTGATGGTTGTTTTGATTGATTTCTGAGACTAGGTCAGAATTGAATGAGACCAGAGGCCGTATTTACAAACATTTTAAGACTAAAACTCAGACTTAGACTTTAAAATTGCAATATTCAAATTATCCAGACTTTTGTATTCATTAAATCGATACAAACAAATTTTCGTCCGGATAGTTGTTATTGCCCTTAAGAGCAAAAAGAACACTAAACATGTTGAAGTCTACGACTGAAGCTTAGTCTTAAAGTGTTTGTGACGACGTGATTAACTCACTTATAATGAAAAACTATAAATCATTACACAACAACTTCTTTTGTCCAATTTAAGTCAATTGTAGTGCTATGGTAAAAGCTGAGCATCACGTGCACTACTTCAACCCTTTATTTGTGGCAAATTCGACATAAATGTCGCTGTTCATATTCAAATACTGAGTCGTAAATTATCATCCCATCTGTCAGGAAACGCCAACGAGCAAAGTTAACACGTACTAGAGAGGAATTTAGCTCTTCAGAGACTTACGAATCGTCACCCAATCATATCAAGTTTTTGAATTAGCTTCCTGTTTTATTTACAGCGTACTCTGATGTCGCGAAAATTAACAAAAAAGGTGAAAGTTTCTTAGAATTAATAATGCTTAAAACTGGTGTTGATTTTCGGCGCCGTACTAACAAGGTTTTGCTATTTGCAAATCATAAATGTAAAAACTATTCAAATCTTACGTTAAGCACCAAGGAAATGTATCTTCAACCGAACAACGTGTTACCAAAACGCGGATTGGTTAACCTTTCGATAAAGGGCACGTTACCTGTTCGAAATCCACTGAAATTTGGTGAATTTACCGAAATCCATTTTGGATCTGGAGTGACCAGCAATCGTAACATCTCGGCATGTCATATGGTGCACAACAAATCCTAACCTTCACATGGTTCTGTCATCCTACATGAATATCTTAAGATAACTTATTTCAAGAAGAGAAAAATGAAGCAAAGATCTCAGAGTCGTTAGTTTTGCGCTTTTTCATTATCAGGGATTAAAAGATGTGCTTTTTCAATTTAATTATTTAATAAACGACCAATGAACAGGTATTCACATTCAGCGATTCCCTTATCAAGTTAAGCATAATTCGATATGCGATTATCAAAATAATTAAAACAGTAAATCAATTACAGCAACTCATTAACTATAAGATAATGCGTTATAACGCTTGAAATCATGCAAAGTGGTCCATTATTTGTTCTTAGGACTATAAAGTCTCGGCATGTGTTAAAATGTGAACGCGTTAATAGTCATTGCTGGTGGTTTTGTGGGAAATTATTTCTCATCAGTGACCAAATATTTAATGAGTATGACTGAATCCAAATGGATCATCTCTTGACCATCTGTTTTATTGTTTGTTATAGGGGCTAACAAAGATCTCTAACCATAATTCGATTGTCGCCTTCATACAATATTTGCCATTTTTTCACATTTTCTCTTTTCTCTTTGTGAACGTCATATGATGTGTGTGTCCTTTCGTTTCATGTTCTCATGTGATGTACTGAATATGTGTACTGTGTATGTTATTTTATGACGATGTACCATGTACAAGTCAAAACAAATAAAATGTTCTGTTCTGTTATTGCATTGGCTATTTGAGCATATTCGATACACGCATGATAATGTTTTTTCAGATAAATCGCTTTCAAACAAACGCTTCCACGTTAACATAGAATGATATTAAAACTGTTCAAATTAAAAGACTAGCGTTTATCAAGAAGTTTTGGAATAAGCTGTTGCGGAAGTTTGTGTCCACCTCAAACCGCTTCAACTCCTTTGTTGGAGTGTTTGCATGAAGAAAGTACTATCATCGCCTGTTTGAGGATTTGTGTTGGATATCATATATGCGTAGGCGATTTCATATTCTACAGTTGCTTTGTGTGGGGGAATAGTATTTCTCTCATGTTGACAATAGGCCTTGTTACAAAGGAAGCCATCTAAATTTATATAATGTATGCATTTGTCCTACATCTAAATGCACGCATGTCCGACAGAAATGGTTATTGACGAAATTACCACCATTACAAATACAGTACAGCAATAATAGGGACAGTGCAGTCTGCCCCTTTCACAATACCGGAGAGATTAAATTTCCTCTGCTGCTACATAGACAATCAAGTATGGAATTGAATACAGCAGACATCAATCGTATTTCTTGATTTACGCTGCGTCTCCATATGTAGACAAAAAGATGCAATATTATATTTATCACGCACGGGGATCTCTTATATCAAGATTAATTATTGTAGCGATGTTGCCAAACGATGATACGAATAGAATACTAAGATGTACGAGACCACGATTCTTCATAACACGGTAAAGAGAAGGAATTAAATGTCGGAAGTGCATGTACTTGTTACCAATCATACACGTTGCTTATTGAACATAATTCAATCGGATTACACAACATTGAAAGAGATCAAATAGGTTGCTACAGGGAACGCCACATACATAAGACAGTGCCTCTCCACACAAACCTCCGGGAAAACAACAATCAATAAAACGTTAGGAAGCAGAGGCGCAGGGATAGGCCTGATAGACCATAAGGAATAACTAGGAGAATCAAAGATTCCCAATGTATGGGAGTCGGAGTGCATGAAAATGAGAATTTAGGGGGACACGAAGGCGGAACATCTAATGGATAGAAAACATCACGGAACAATTCACGAAAGTAATAGTAGACAATAAATATATTGTATAGATAAAGACTTTGAGACACTCTTTGACGTTTCTCTATTTTCTAATGTTATATGTCTGAAACATTGAATACAAATCAATAAAACAATTTTGGTTTATTTTGTCTTAATACTTCCTTTCACAATGTACCAAATTCCTTTGAGATCACCCTCAATTTTACTCTGTAATCCGATGTCCATCTCCACATCCAAGTCCGCTCACAAATGTCTAATATTAATAAAGCCGAAAGGGGGGACATACATACTAGTTCAAGTTAACGATCTGTTGATGGGCAAGGGAATTTAACATACATCAACAACATATATAGAAATAATAACCACAAGGCGCTTACAGCCTTCATCATCATATTTATTTATCTCGTCATGGACCCAACAGGACGGCAATTTGTTAGTGATCTTTCAGAACCCAGATAACGATGTTTAATGCGATAATGGAAATTACGAAAGAAAATATATTTAACGATAAGTATCCGTCTTAAACCTAGAACAAAACGGTGTAAGAAAGTTGATACACGCTGTTGACTTTATTAACCTAAGCATTACCATTCCCCTAATACGGTGAATGTTTTACCCGAGTTTTTGCATATTCAGGAGACTGATAGTCTTACAAAAAGATCGGTCATGGCGACATGTTGTCTTTGTTGTACTTAATGTAGTCCACCCTTAATGGACATTTCTCCGAAGGAAAATGCAACTTGATACTGTGTGTACTATAATGCGGATAAAACTTTAAAATTTCATAAATCTTCACCGTTCTAAAAAAAAGATAAGACCTGTTTTTTATGTAAACTTCCACCCTGAAAAACGTTGGCCGTACATAAATTACCATTAAATGGAAAATTGAAATTTCACTTCTCATTTTGTAATATTTCTTGAGCATATTTGTACTAATCAGATATGTAGAATGAAGTAATGTAAGAAACAGCTACAAGAAATTCAAGACAAATGTTCGTTTTTTTACATTTATGCATATAGCTTTTAAGACATGGACAAATTTCCTTTCAAAATTAAAATATTGTTAATAGCAGATGACTTAAACTAAATCGATGTTTCAATGGGCATCAAATTGTCTGTCATAAAAATTGGTGGAATAATATTGTACATTGTTTCACAATATTGCATTGCTTGAAGAAAAAAACATTGGCCTAGTAGAAAACGGATCTACATCAATAGATGTGTCTGTTTGTTTTGTTCAGATTATTGTTACAACAAAGGTAAATAATCAAAACCAATATGTACTTTAAGTTGTTATGACAAATACATGTTCTATTACATCTAAAACAAACCCCGTTTACAAATAAAGCTAAACGTTTATAGTGTTTAGGTACCAAGCGCCGCCACATCGATGTTATTTTGAGAGTTACTTGCTTCATATAAATTATACGAAATATTTCAGTAAAGGAATTACTAATTTTCTACAAGGAACGCCACATAAACATTATAATGCCTCCCCACACAGATCCCAGGGAAACATCAACACTCATAACTACAGTCTAAAGTCCGTATATATATCGACTGTCAGACAATATTCAGCCGATATCAACCGCTATTGCCGGGTCAAACATAGTTAATACTTGTATAGGGAAGGCGATAATGAAATTACATACACTTAATGTTGGTTAATAAACGGATCGATAAAGGGTCGAATGTCCAAATTTTCGGCACGTTGACATATATTCGAATGCCGAAATTGACATTCGTGTTTATGTTATTGTGAAAGTCTCCTTTAACTGTGAGTGACAATGCTCTTCCTGTTATGTAATATCTTCATCTTTTAACGTGTCTTGAAACAATGTATATAGGTATATATACTAGCGGAAAAAAGAAACTGTGCATGTGTATAATATGCTATAACTTAGGAGGTATGTAAGGAATCACAATAAAACTTTCAACAGGGTTTTATCTTACCTTTATTTAACACCAGCTCAATTGATATGGTTATTGAATCAGCTGCGTCTTAGATAGAGATCAGTTTTCAGAGACGTTCTCTAAACAAAGTTCAGCTCATCAATACCGTGTATGTCCACCATTGGAATCGATGCATGCTTGACAACGACGCCGCATTGATGTGACAAGTGTTCTGAAAAATGCCTGGGGAATACCATTCCAGATTCTGACAAGCGCACGTGATAGGTCAGGTAACGTCAACGGCTGATTTTGGAGGCCACGTAACCGTCGCTGCATCTCATCCCACACGTGTTCTATAGGCGACAAATCCGGTGATATTGCAGGCCAGGGCAGCACATTCACATTGTTCTGGGTCAAAAAGTCGGTGACGACCCGCGCGACGTGCGGGCGAGCGTTATTCCGTTGCAGCGTGGCGTTACGTTGCTGCACAAATGGAAGGACGTGAGGCCGTATGATTTCGTCACGATATCTGATGCCTGTAAGTGTGCCGTCTACAACCACAAGTGCTGTTCTACCACGGGATGAGATGCCACCCCACACCATGACACTACCTCCGCCGAATGGACGTCGTTCAATCACACAACTGTCATGGAAACGTTCACCAACACGACGGTACACTCTAGAACGGCCGTCGCTGCTGTCGAGATGGAACCTGGACTCATCCGTGAAAATAATACGTGCCCAGTCCTGTTGCGTGAAGTGTATGTGTCTTCTACACCAGGCAAAACGTGCTACACGATGACGTTGCTGCAGAACAGGACGTATGGCAGGACGTCGTGGACGTATGCCTCGTTCACGCAATCGATTACGTACCGTTCGGGGACTGATTCTTCTAAGGCCAGTAATACTTCTAGCCGTCAAAGAAGCAGTTCTGAGTCGGTCACGGAGATGAATCACCCGGATGTACGTATCCTGGCGAATAGACGTTACGCGTGGACGTCCTGATCGAGGCCGGTCTCTGGTTGCCACAAACTGTTGGTACCGTCTCCACAAGGCGTCTACAGTATTTCGGTGAACGCCAAATTGTCTGGCAACGTCAGTATGACGTACACCAGCTTCAATCATGCCTACGGCGCGGCATCTGTCAGTTTCATTCAACCTTGGCATGGCGTATCAACGACGTTTTTCAAAATTATCCTGGTTTTGTGTCTTACATGTAACAACACTATGTTTTAACACAGGTTTAGGCGACAAACGTGTTTGCAATTGACTGCTGCACGAAAAAACGTGAAAAAGAAGACGTTAGCCTGACAGGCAAACTACCCGTGCAACTCATGCACTGGCCAGTGTAAATGACCGAGAGGGATACACAACTTACCTGTGTAAAGTTTCAAGCTTTAATTTATAAAATTGAAGGATATATGAACATTTTACACATGCACAGTTTCTTTTTTCCGCTAGTATATAATGGGACTATTATAAAACATATCATTCGTTATCCTCCCTAATGTATGCCATAATTTTCTAAAAATAGTACTTCGAGTAATGAGTGTCTTTGGTATAATTATATTCGGATTTTGAGAAATTTTAAGCACCATTAGGTCAAATAATAATGTATGATGATGATAAAGATAATAGGAGACACAAAAACATGTTGTTACCAAATCTTATTATGTCTTGATAAAAGCGTCATTATGGATGTGTTGTCATTTTAGCAGAACGTCTTTTCATTAGTTCTAAAGATTGTATGATTTACTAGTCATTTTATTGTGTGGTAGTCAGCCACATGATGTCATGGCAGACATATAAATAATGTGTTATTATGAAATGTAATTTTAAGAAATAGTCCTGCTGACAATGAGGATAGTTTGAATGATACAATGACAAATTGCGCTAAGGAACGATCTCATTAATGCATATTCCTTGTACCATTTGTTCAGTTGATGCTGAAAGATAATGATAATAAAAATCAAATTATAAGTTCACAATTTCAACTTCACGAATTCAATATTTCCTGGGAGAGAAATAATGAAGAGTTATAGTCACCACCTGTCTTTCACAGGAGTTAAACATATTGCCAATCCCTGATATTTTCTAGACATTAATTTTCAAAAAAAATAAAAGATTGTACTTTTCTTAAAGGTTACGATCAACATAGATACAATTCATATCATTACTTACCAGATGTACAGTATATGTAGAAAATGATAGGAGATATTTCAGATTATCAGAGCGGTACCGCATTGACCTTTTTTGCGATATATATACAGGAAAATCTGACATTTAATATCAGGAATGTTTTCAAATTGTTATAGACAGTTTCTTTGATGTGGAACATTATAATGCTTCTTGCTTCTTGCATCGATTTGTACTGACAGTTTACTACAGTCAGGCCTCGTTCATTCGAATTAATCGGGTTTCGAAAAGCCCGTTTCAATTCGGCGTGTCTACACACAGATACATCGGGAACTGATATTTATTTTGGATGATACCAATTATTCGGAAAGAAGAGTTTCGAATAAACGAGATCCGATTGTATATTGCTATCACAAAGACAATATTGTATTAAAGTACCCTTAATTAAAGTTTCGATAGGAATTTCAGCCAGTAAATAAAAGCAGCAAATATCAGTAAGTACATTATCATTTTCAGGGTAACATGAAAAAAAGAATAATAATTATTCGCATTTCCAACCAATGAGCCTCAGATATTTTAAAAAGAGGTTCACACATATTCATATCGTTACTTTACAAGTATTTATATTTGATTGTGTGCGCTCAGCAATTCTGTCAAGAAGTAATCTCTAGCTGTTAGAAACAATGCGAAGTTGTACAGGCGGGGTAGCACTTTTGATAAGTATTTTATTACTTAATGTGCACACACTAAGTCACTAGAATTTCATTTGGCCTATAAATGATAAATAGAGAATACTATAAGTTGATATAAAAAATATGTGGCAAATGTGTTATAGTCTAAAATAATGTTACATATAGTCCAACAAACGTGAGAAAATTTGGAATGTTATGATTCACTAAAGGGTATTCACCTATAATTATCATCACCATATCAAGCTATTACATAGTTTAGATGGGTTCAATGACGAGTGAAACAACAAGGAGGATCATCATCACCATATCAAGCTATTACATAGTTTAGATGGGTTCAATGACGAGTGAAACAACAAGGAGGATTGGCATCTGGAGCAATACGATGAACTACCCTGTGGTCGATTTTGCTTACACAGTTGCCGAGTCAGTGAAAGAAGGAGAACTGGTCGACGGGTGATTGTGAATATGACTACAAGTATTACTTAATAAATGCTACTCGTGGATACCACAACTTACGTAAACATGAGCACGACGAGTGGAATAACTATTTGCCGAAGCATACGACAGTTATTCGTGGTCAATACTATCATAATTGTTAAGCTGGACTGTTCACTTACAAGTTTATCATAAAGAAAACACACTATTCAGTGCAAACAATGTGCTCTGTGTTCTTCCGTATACAAAAGCAGTGTCTAAAACTACCTGATTATATGCACGAAACCTCACTAAGCTTGGCAGAAGAATGCTCATACTAAACATGTCGTCAAACGGACGTCATATTGAACCCGAACTTTTGCCGTGTGATAATAGTGATCTATTACAAGTAAAAAGGCTAGGCATGTTTCAGATTGAAGTCGAGTTAGAGTGTATGTATAGTCATAAACTTGTTATACTTTAAAAGAGGACTTTATACTCTAATCCCAGTTTTACCTCCTATTTTAAGGCTTTTTCACTGTGTATAATGCACATAAAAATGAAAATGAAGAAGAAAAAGTACAAATGGTTGTCAAACTCTCTTTATTTTCAAATTATGTTCAATAAAATTACACATAATTTCATTAGCAAAACACATAAGCATGCACTATCTTAGAACGTTCTAAGAGAAATTCACAAACAAACTAGAACGTTCTAAGAGAAAAAATGGCCAATTTATCTTAGCACGTCCTAAGAGAAATTGGCTCAAAGCCTCAGAACCGTTCTAAGAGAAACTGACCAAAAAACCTTAGAACGTTCTAAGAGAAAATGACTAAAAACCTTTAAATGTTATAAGAGAAAATAGTACTTTTCATATGTTGTATGTTCGCGTGTTTGAATCTATTTCCTTGTTTACTTTTGTTTATTATTAACTTTTACTTTTTTCCAATGTATGTTTGTAATACCACTGTATTACATTATCCTGGGCGGACTGTATCTGATCTTTGGCTTTCGATGCTATACTCATATACCGTCATATGATCTCTTACATAAGTCATATACCATGATGAGAACCTCGCTGTTCACGGTAGCAAAGTTCAGCTTGATGAACGGCTTTTCGCATAGCTTACAAGGTGTCTTGTTAGTATGTTAATAATTAATATTGTAATATCTATGGACTTATAGTATAACAAAGCCCCATTACATAAAAAAGTGTGACTGTAAGGAGAATGCGATCCAGTATCTTAGACAGATCATATGTTGACATTTGATTTCATTGGATGACATAACTGGAATAAACGGAACTTCAATATCGATATGTGGGGAGGGACTGTCTTTTGTATGTGGCGTTCCCTGTAGCAACTTATTATTTCTCTTTTGAGTGCAGTGCGTAAACGTATAAGTAAGACATTGTTTTTCAGTTCGCAAAATATACAAATACGTCATCCATTTTCTGAATCTCTCGTTTGACATTAAATTACTAAATTTAATGATAACAGAAAAATTTGAGCAGATTGTGATATTTCTCGTAAACAGAAAATCAGGTTTTGTGATTGAATGTTTCCATCCCTTTTCAGTTTGTTCATTATTGTTGTGACCGATGTATAAGTGTTCATAACCATCACGAATAAAGTCTACTCTGGATCCGTGTTAAGGAAATTAAATAATTACATCATTATTTTGGTATCGTATGTTGGTGTTCGACATTGACTCTATAATACATAGTCAAATACACTGATTGTGATAACTTGAACACAAGAGCCATTATGTAATTTGGCCGTCCTCTGATTGTTGCAAAGGTTGTCATAAGCAATACGCGTGGAGAAACAAGAAGTAAAATAACATTTTGATGACATTCTCATTAATAAGCATGTCATGTAAGAATAGCAATATCTTAACCAGACTCATATTTAGAAAAATATGTTGCGCTTCAAGCACTATCCGTATCTTGAGAAATGTTCACAATTCCTGTTATATCCATTACACTTCATACCAATCTGCCTATTGTACTAAAGATAACACTGATATTGCTCTCAACAGGTTAAAACAACATAGGAGGGTCACTTTATCGTAAAATTAGCTGTTTAAACTGCGCAAAATGTCTAAATCATTTTTATCAAAGCATTTACCAATATCTTGAATGGAAATGGCTTCCTAATTGTAAAACAAACGAACAATAACCAGTTATTTGCATTCAACCAATCCTTTATCGTTTTCAAAAAACAGTCAGTGTTAGATAATCCAATTACTGAAAACACTAAATCAATTATGACAACTCATTTCGCCATGACGGGCATGTTGCATAATTTCTCGATCGAAAATTGCCGATCATTTTGATTAGTCAACAATAATGCCTCAAGCATGTGTTCAAACATCATTGTTGGAACAATCTTTGAAAAAAATGTAATTATAAATTGGCGGTTTAGTACTAATATTTTAAGAAATGCTCAATGGACAATCAGTGTCGTTTGCATTCGTGTGGCATTTGCTTTCCAATGTGCAGTTCTTTTATATTCTTTCAGTTCTTTTGATATAACATCAAGTATGATATACATGTCCTTTTCTCCCCCCCCCCTTTCGGCCTATTAGTACTAACTTTCTTGAATTGTTCCGTGATGTTTTCCATCCTTTAAACTTTTCCCTCTTGTTGCCCCCCTTATTTGTCCTAAGTTGTTTTATGGTCGTCCAGAAAATTCCTTGCATCCCTATTCCAATTCATGTTAGCCCTTGCACCTGATGTATTGTGTTCCCGAGGGCTGTGTGGCGAGGTAGTGTCTTATGTACGTAACGTTACCTGTATAACCTTAATCTCTCTGTGAGTTAATTGACCAATTTGCAGTAGTAACATTCTGCTACAATGTGAACTTGTTTTGGAAAAAACGATGTTTAGTTGTTTTGATGTCCAGGAGAATTTTGAGACGAAGTGCTGTATGTCGTGACTTTTTTCTATGTTGGCCGTGCTTATTGTTTGTGGCATTTCCTACTAAACTTTACCATTCATGTTTACAGTAATGGAGTAAACGTTTACAATTTACATTGTGCTTAAGAATGAAAGCTAGTTTGACAACATAGTTAACAATTTATTAACACAAACGTTTCGGTCTAATTGGCTATGTGTTACAAGAAAATATGAAGAGGCAACACATAAGTACCAAAATGAAAGTTTTGCTTCAACAAAGTGTTTAAGTTATATATAGGAAAAATATATCGTTTTTAACGGAATGAAATTGCCATGTAAAAATAGCCGCTATTCGCATAGCAATTAATAAAAAACATATTCATTATTTGTACCAATGTTAAGACGTAATACTTCTTAGAAATACTATGTAGCGAATCAGTAATTTCGTTTATACTTGGTCCTATGCACCATTGACACCATCACGCCGAAGCATGCGACCTGGTAATCAATAGCCAACTAAGACATCGACATCAGATGCACTTCTTGATTTATCGCAAAATATTATGTAAGCAGAGAAATACGTGCAAGATTAATTACGTAAGACGACATCTTATATCAATAAGTACTACCATAGCACTTTCTTATGTGGTATTATTCTGGTCTTTAAGTAGCAGACAAGCATTGATCAAACAACACAGCTTTGAGTTATGAAAGGAGAAACAAACAGATGTCGTATTTTGTCCTAGAAAATAAACAGAGGGCATTCCCTTACGTATGTACCCTTGAGCCTACATAAGTGCCTTATATATTATGGATCGTTGTTTTCCGGAGGTCTGTGTGGGAAGGCACTGTCTTATGTATGTGGCGTTCCCTGTAGCAACTTATTCTCTCTCTGTTGGTATATGCTAGGATTAATACTTTTTGGGTGAAGAATGCAACTCAGTTGTAACACAACGTCAAGCAAAGGATGAGTTGCTATCGTGCAAATTCCAATTGTACGAGCGTCGTAGAATATAAACTTATACATTGCAATTGTCATGATATACCACACAAGTGTCACATACATTTTCTAAAGCGTTCATTACAGGCGCCATACTTCATTTAATGACATTCCTAGAACAGAGAATATTGAGTATATAGATGATGTAAATAGCCTCTTACAATAATCATATTACATTTATCTCCATCTGGTGTATGTAATAGAACCGGGAAATGATACAAACGACATTAATGGAACACAACACAATGTTGTCATACATGTTACTTATTGCGCGTTTGACATAGCTAAGTGCAAAGAAGTCAATGTTCATGAAAACCGAATACGTTCATGTGACAAGTTTGAAATTATAAATGAATAGAGAAGTAAAACAGGACATGCTACTGTACATATGACGTATCATTCATATTAAGGTTAGTGTCTTTTGACGTCGGCTGATGTATAAATTCTGGTTGAATGTAATCTAAACACCTAAACACATTATACATTGTTACTCGACATCCGTATTTCTCATCCACCTGCCTAGTTAATAACATTAATTTCATTGTGTCTGGTGTCAGATTACTCTCGTCAATAAATAATCGTAATGTGAGAACTTTACTGTCAAATAAGTATCTGTCTGTCCAAAGAAAAAAACGTAGTTATATTGATGATAGAATATCGTGTCTACTACGTAACCATATCTAAAACATAACATCAACAACAAATATGCAATAATTAATGATTTAGTCAACTGTTAAGAATTATTCGACGTGGCAAATAATTGATATTTTATCATTAAAGGTCGTGACAAATGCCAATCGCATTCTGTAAACAGAGAAATAATTTACATTACATGCCTGAAACCACGTATAATACAACATGTATACATCTGGGCTGGAAATGGTATTGTGAGGTTTAGTGACCATTCCACTGGTCGAAAGCAGCTCTAATTGCACTTACAGTTTACAGTTTTGTGAAATTGCAATTGACAGGATAATTTAGTTGAAGGGCGACTGTAAGTCTACAATGTTAGTGTGGTTCTTAGTCTTCCTAAACTTATTTTTCTCCTCTGGTATGACTATGGTTGATTATATGTTGTGAGCCGTGAACAGTACAGAGGTACATCGATCTTTTGCAACGAAATGGACTGACTTTGATGCAGTAGAGTGTTTGAAATGATTGTGGTCATTTGTACAAAATGTACATGCTATATAACACGTATTGGTGCGACTAGACAACAATCTTTTATAATTTAGTTTGCCGACTGCTATTTCAATGCAATGTTATCTTGATCCACTGTCAATCTATTACTGGTCATGGCTCTATACAGGTCAGTCGAATATATGTAAATAATTCAAGTCGGTATACAATCAAATGTGAAAAGGAGTCAAACTCTCAAAAGAGCCTCTCTGGACATTATTTAGACCGATATACTTACAAGGTACGTGACGATTTCTTTTGACATGAAGGTTATTTCAACATGTTGCCATCTATAACATCTAAAATAATAACAAAACATATTTCCTTTAGATCTCACTATAACTTGCTCTTATGTAGCACTATATGTTTCTTTGATACCATGCTCCGCCCCCTACTTGCTTATTTAATATATTACTTAATCCTCGTCCACCAAGAGTGGGCATTGTGTCTTCACTGCTCTTATCCACCTGGTTCTGTCTTGGGTTATCTTCGACATTGCTCCGCACAATAGATGGAGGGACCTCATATGTGCACACAGGGTCATCATCCTTACATATCACCCTCCAATTTCTGAACCTTGCTGTATAACCAAGCACTAATTCTGATGATTGTTAAGTAAATGCTGCAATTTCCTGATATCGTCTGCTCATAACGTCAGTTTCTGTCTCAAATATTGTGTCACTGACCAAAATAATTCCGACAGCATTCCTCTGTAATGTAAATATACAACTATATATTTCTATATATCTTTTTTCTCGAAAACTACAACATTATAAATCATAGATTTCCACACCATATTATCAGGTCTACAGTTATTTTCCATATATTTATTTTGTACCTCTTGCTATCTCGTGATTGATGTTCTAATAACTTAGGCCCAACCAATTGGCAACTGTGTTATAAATTTCCGAAAAACTGATCGTTCCTTTGAATAGTTGATTTATCAGTGTCACAGTGTTCCATGTGGTTGAAGTAATGACCTTATATTGATTTATACATCACAGAAGAATAATAAATATTAATAAATATTCATTCAACGTATCGTTAACATCTGTTTTGTCGATTAGTCAGGCACATGATGCGCACTGAACGAAATAAAGAGTTTCGTTGCCTACGCTGTATATGTGTCAGTGTAGCTGAAAGAGTATAAAACGCTGATAAAATTGGACAACGATCGTAGACTGTTCATTCCGGACATAACTACGAGCACCTTATATAATAACATAGTAATTTTTCCTAATTTAAACAAAACAATAAGGACTGCCAAGACTGATGCTGAAGTATAAATATGATTTGTATTGGCCCATTAATCTGTATATTGCACAACATTATGGACAAATCAAAATGGGGATCTTACCAAAACATATATACGTTTTATATTCAGATCTATGCAAAATAGTAAAACGAATTCCATATGAAAGAGAGATAATAAGTTGCTACAGTGAACGCCACATACATAAGACAGTGCCTCCCCACACAGACCTACGGGAAACAACAATCCATAAAACATAAGGCATTTGAGGAGGCTCAATAGTACATACGTAATGGAACAGGGGCGCAAGGGACGGCCTTGCCAACCATAAGGATAACTAAGAGAATCAAAGAGGACAAACAGGGGCAAAAATGCATGGTATGTAACAATATGTATATTCTAGTTTTTTTCAAATCAGCATACGTAAATAATATGAAGACAAATTCGACCCAAGGCGACATAAATAGTTGGCGAAAATATTGAGGGTCCGTCGAATCTCAATGTATAAGCATTTTGTGGCGATTCATTAGAAATAAATTAACGGAACCAACACTACAGTACATCGCTGTTGTCGTCGTTTACGACAGTGACAATTAAGTGTGGATGTAATAGTGATCTATTACCAGAGGTGTAGTGTTTGAGATTATAACAATAAGTTGATAGACATTGAGTTAATAACAACAGTACAGATTGTTAGTTAAGTACTGCTGTTACTTTCACGAGATCTTGAAGACACGTACAGCTTATATAGGTATAAATTGAAAAGCAAGTTTGCTGAAATTTAACATGTCTTTTAAAATTGCTTTGTGTTAATTATCGTCACAAGATTATTACCTACTGGTACAACTATCTTATCAATATTTTTGATGACTGAAGTCAAAAAGGATAATTCTATATAATAATAAAATGAAATCGTTCAACATGCATCTATTTAAAATTTTCTTCTAAACTGTCTGTAATTAGCGTGAAGTAAAGTAAAGATATACACCTATTTTTGAAGTTATTATTGACATTATTTAGTATTCCATTCGGTGCTTTATTATTTTTTACAGGGGATAAGATTCATGCAATAAACTCATGTTGTAATTTTATAAGTATTTGTCAAATCCCTGTGAGTGTTTTACTGACAGTTCCAAGACTGTATGGTTATTTGTGTGTGTGTGTTTTAAATGTATGTTAAATTTCCCTTTCCCCTGTGCAATTCTTTCATTTCATATAGTGTTCAAGTTATTTTATCCCCAGCTTCGGCCTATTGTTGCAAACAGTCTTGACTTGTCCGGTGATCTTTTCCATCCATTAATCCCCCTGTTTGTCCTATTTTATTCTCCTAGTTATCCCTTATGGACGGCTATGCCATTCCTTGCGTCGCTGTTCCCTTACGTTGTATCCTTGAGCCTCCTCAAATGCCTTATGTCTTATGGATTGTTGTTTTCTCGGAGGTCTGTGTGGGGAGGCACTGTGTTATGTATGTGGCGTTCCCTGTAGCAACTGTTTCTCTATCTTTTATTAGCATTGAGTTTTGTTTTAGTTTGAGTCAATTGATATATTTGTTCATGTTTAAATTCATGAAAAATTGCTTTAATATTCGACTATTGAATAAGTGTGAACTTGAATATCCCGCAAAATGAACAAAGTATTGTAACTAGTACGTGGATTCAAATTATAACTCTCCCAGAGAACACACTGTACTTTAAAACAAGAAACAATGTGTCATTCTGGTATGATGGCTGACTTCTGTCGTCTCGTTCAACAACACGACAGAAAGATAAATCAGCACGCCGATACGACAAATAGGGTATTTGACATTCTGGTGGCGGCGCCAAAACGACAATAGTGAATTTGGCATCTCGACAGTGCGCAAAAACGCCAGAATGATAAATTCTTGACTTGGCGTGTTGGTACACCCTTCAGAGCGTCAAATATCGCATTAATCGTATTGGCGCGCTTTATCTGGCGTGTAGGCGTGCTGGTGCGCTTCAAACACGCCAACACGAACGAGATAACAGAAATCAGCTTCAATAATATGATAAATCTACCTGTTACTTTCCTTTCTTGACAAACATGTCTGAGTATCAAGAGCGTTTTAGACTTTGATTCTCCAAGTTATTCTATATGGTCGGCCAGTGCATTCATTGTGCCTCTGTTTCCTTAGTATGTACCCTTGAACCACCTCAAGTGCCTTATGTTTTTTATGGACTGTTGTTTTCCCGGAGGTCTGTGTTGGGAGGCACTGCCTCACGTATGTTGCATTCCCTCTCTCTTGTATATATGTGTTTGCTCCGATTCCACGTCACATATGTAAACAAGTATATTACATATTAGAATGGTCATACAACAAACTGCTTTGGGGAATAATTTCAGTAAATAGGTTTAAAAAAGAAATTACTATATGCCCTTGAGCATATGATTGATTCTATGGTAACTGTTTTTCTGTCGTTAACATGTTCGCTTTCTAATTCACATAATACGACTTGTTCTCTGGTTTTGACAATCTAATTTAACACATATATCATGGACAAGTAACTAAACACATGTTCTGTGTCGCCGCAAAGTCATCACGAGTTCATTTTTGTATACACAATATACAGCGTATTTAAGATAAATACGAATTAATGCCTTATTGTATACTTTAATGTTTATTCAATGTCAATAAAGATAATTGTTGCTTACGCTTTTACAAAATGAAAAAAATATTTATTAGACTTTATAAGAATCTTTACGTAAAAGTTATTTCAAAACAGCGGTGCGACCAATCAATGTCGAATATTAGACAGCCAAACTAAGTATGTAAACTGGACGTAGATTGGTTCAATTCTGCACGTCGTGAACGCTGGACTGGAATAAATAAATTGGTCTGCTCAAGCAATATGAATGGACGTATTTCCTCATTATGGCTTGAATGTAGGCATACATTTCTATGATTGTGCTACACATCCTTACGGACAGTAACTACATTTCTAATATGGTCGCAGTTTTGTGTACATTATACAACTAAAAATCATGTTATGGCGATAAAAATAAAACAATGTTATATTAATCAGACAAAGTCAACAGTAATTAATACGTTTTCTATAGCTGTTACAGTCAAACAGATTCAACACGAAGTACGAAGAATTCAGGTTTGCTTTAAAATGTATAGATATTGTTTAAGCTATGTACGCCTACATCGATTCGAAAGTCTTACTATCCTTAAGATATTTTAAAATAGACAAGTTCATTTTGTTATTATACATCTTATCTTTAGACTTTGGATGACAGCGTAAATATCGTATTTTGGAATGAGTTGGGTTTTTTTAAATTACAAGTGGTTTTATGGAGCTCTCTGTAGGTCGATGGACAATGCCACCGTGGTTCAGTAAATGTGTGTCAATGTACATTTCTTCACTCGCTTGATTAGATATCATTGATCATGTCACAAACTATTTCCACCATGCATACAATTATTATTGATATATTTTATAAGGTAATACAAAATCACGAATGCAGAATATTTATTGATTCTTTTAACATGTGTTTGTACTACGTATAATCATACTATAATCGTAACTAATACAATTACAACACCTTCGCTTATTTCAATTTGAGCCGATCGTCGTTTTAAAATTTTGAAATAATTGTTTTGTTTTCCCCCCTGAATATCGTCTAATTCAATCGCACATTACTTTAGTTTATTTAATTTATTATTGATTTGTTTAAATCTAATACAAAGTAAGTAATTGTCTTGCTCTGCGTTAACATGATAAGGAATATTATACTTATAGGCGTTACAGCGATCTTTGATGAATCGTGCATAATTCTAAACGAAAATGTGAGAATAAGAATGCTATTGTGCAAAATTAATCACATAAGTCTTATTGGATCCATTTGGAAAACAGTTCGAGTATGTGTGTAGGGAATCATGCAATACCGGTATTAATTTAAAATAATTCTGCATTTTAAACAATGGCATTGCCAGGCATTATCCAAACAACCGTAAGTTCGTCTACAATGACAACAACAAACAAAGAGTTTAATCAATATCTGAACAGTGTTAGTGGTCTTATGATGCAGTCGTGGCATTTTTAACATCAGAAAAAATGTATGTAAATAACACCTAACAGCTTGTGAATAAAACATGAACCTAAATATACGGTACTTAACTGTCTGGATACTTTGTTTCGTACTATAATCACAAAATAGAACCTGTTGTGTATGCAAACACACGTGAAGTACAAGACACTAATATTCAAATGAATGTCGTAGTCATTCGTTTGGTAGAAATTGCTTTCCGACACGCGCTTTATTGTTCTGTCCGATATTGAATGAATAGTCTGCTAACATTCAGTATAGATAGTCATTTCCTGATTGTTTAGTCTTTGACAAGACTTCTGCTAGATAAATCATGAGATACTTCATTCTTCGCCATTATTAATATCCCTCTTCAAAACCATGTATATATATAGTTTATTATAGTGTCAAACATAAAATATTACAGTACATTTTGAAAAGTAAAAAACATAAAAATATTTTGTGCTCAGCCACACTTGGCTTACTAGACACTGACTAATTAACACAATATCACAGAATATCTACAATGCAATGTTGTTTGTACTTCAACATTGATAAAATATTATGAAGTATCATATATGTAATTAAAACACACAAAATCAATTTCGATTTGTATACAAAATGTGACAAATGCAATTAACTTTAATTGAAGGAGAAAGTGGAAGAGCAAAAACTTAAAAACTTACAAACGTAGCTATACAAATATAAGCAGAATTATTGCAATTGTTATAGAAAATGTTAAATCTGCTGTCTTCATAAGTTTTTGCTATTCCATGTATGTTAGAACTTGCTATGATGTCATGTCTTATACACTGTAAAATAATTGCATAAAAAAAATAAAAAAAGAACAGAGGGATTATCATGTGTACAATAAGTCGATTCTGTTCTTTAAAATCTTAAAACAGGTCTTGGCACTAACTCTAATCATATTTTCATTAGACAGTACAAATATTAACTTATCTTCGTCAGAGAGGTTTAGGTAATTACTATTCACTTCACATGCGTTAAGTGTAAGAGCATCTCTAAACCTTTGGTAGACATTACAGTGAAACAGTACATGTATTTCATTTTCAATGTCAGCTTTACAGATTGGACATAAACGTTGGTTCTCAGGAATATTTTCATATCTTCCAGCCTCTAGTCTCAGTGGGGCCACCCCACATCTAAACTTGGCTAAGGCAGATCTATGTTTCATAGGTATTTGGCATTTGACATATTTCTCTATCCCATACGTTTGTTTAAACAATTTATATGTCCTAAGTTTATTACGCCCATTTCCTGACCGCCCAACATCCTTATTAATATTGTCTTTCCATATTGAGATAAATTGTTGAACTGAACATGTTGAAACTTTTTCACAAAAATATTTAAAAGAAGAATTACTACAACTATTAAATAGCATTGACATTCCAAGTTTGTTCATATGGTTCCTAAAATTAAATTGCCAGTTCTTGCAACGAGCTTTACCTTTAGAATCACAAAAAATAAATACTTTGTAGCTGACTCTATCATGACTCATCCTACTAATTCTATGCCATAGTTGTGCAACAGACCTCCATTGTTTCAAGTGAGGCGGTTTCTAAGCAAACTCACCATAAAGACCATTGTTTGGTGTATAACGACCAGTCCCCAAAAAGAAACGCATTGCTCTACATTCAACAGCGTTTATGCAGGAATACGACTTTGTGCCCCAGATTGCTGCACCATATGATATAACCGGCCAAATGGTACTATCATAAAGTTTACAAAACACTTCATATGGCATACCACCGATTGACTTACACTTGGCAATTAACAGACCCAGTGCTCTACTGGCACTCTGAGCTACACATTTGGCAGTAATGGTATAGTCCAAATGTTCACTCAACAAAAGCCCAAGGTAGGTGTACTTGCCCACAATTTCTAGACTATGGTCACCACACTTGAAACTAACAGAGTTCTGCTGACAGAACATGGTCTAAATGAACAATATTACTCTTAGACGGATTAACAACCATGTTATTTGTCATGCACCAATTATTTAACATATTCAACATGAACTGTAAATCTTCTTCATTTTCAGATAACAATACAATATCATCTGCATAAAGCAGAATACATATTTTTTCCTCTCCAATAGATATCCATTTACCTGTGGCCTTAATTGTAACAGCTAAATAATTGACAAACAGATTAAATAACAAAGGAGACAAAGAACACCCCTGTCTCAAGCCACAATGAACATCAAAACTGTCAGTATAGTATCCATTAATTCTAACACAAGATGATGTATTGTTATACAGTGATTTCAGAGCCACAATGATTTTTCCTTCTAATCCAACTTTAGAACTAGTCAGTTTATTCCATAAAATAGTACGGTCAATAAAATCATACGCCTTTTTAAAATCAATGAATGCACAAAAAGTCGACAACTTAAGTTTTTTCCTAGTTTCAACAATATTTGTGAGAGATGACAAATGATCAATGGTACTTCTTTCTTTCCTGAAGCCATTTTGTTCATCAACAATTATATTATTATTTTCTGCCCATGAAGATAGTCTAAATTGAACAATAAAGTTTATACATTGAGCATGAGAGAGCAATTCCCCTATACGATAAAGGGTCACGTGGATCCGCAGTACTAGACTTCGGAATTGGGCTTATAATTGTCCTTCCCCAGTCTGATGGTAGTACACCTGTATCAAAACAGACATTATAGAGAATATGAAGACAACTAACACAACTGTCACTTTTTAAGATATCAACTGGTATAGAATCAACCCCACAAGCTTTCCCTAATTTTGCTTTCATTACTGCTTTCTTAACTTCTAGCACCGTAATATTAGCATTGAGAGCATCACAATTGTATCCCAGAGCATTGTCATCTACATTATGTAAGTTTTGATTGACTGTATTTAGATTACTATCAACAAATAGACTACTGAACTCCTGTTTCCACTTATTTAAAACTGTATTAACGTTATTAGATATGGAACCATCCTCACAACTTCCATGGGTATAGTTTTCTTTCTGTTCTGAGCAATACCTATCCTACCAATAGATTTCCACAACTCTTCTGAGCTATTCTCACATTTAGATAGTAAATTTGCTTGAAAGGAAACCCAATATGCTCTCTTACTTTTTTGAACTTCCCGATCAAAAGCATGTCTTACAGCAATTAAAAGTGTCTTTAAATATTTCTTTGTAGATGCATTGTTACATTTTAACCAATTACGTTCAGCCTGACACTGAGAGTTCCACAGGTTAGATAAATGCTCACTCCACCAGGATTTACTTGCCCGTCTTTTCTTGTTATTGACCCCAGACTTTACATAGACTTTTTATGGTCCAACTTATCAAACATTTCACTATTAATAACAGAACAAATATCAGAATATGCATAATCAATATCATCTTGTAATCTTAAGCTTTGTTCTAACTTATAGACAGTGTCATGCAGTAACTTAACAGCATAATTAGATTGCAAGAAGTCTTGCGGAACTGTTGTTAAATCAAATTTCTCATAAGAAGGAGCACTAGAATTTGACTGAGCAAAATCACAACCTGTCCCACCAATGGATGTGTCCATCATACAAACTGTATCAAACTTCCATGACAGAATTGAGTGATCAGGCACGGATGATGGTATAAATCCATTACTATGATTTAGCTTGTTCAAAATTTCACTGCTCCTTATTACGGTAAATTCCTTAAATTGATTGAGATTGTCATGATGTACTATACAGTAGTCAACAACTGCACAACCTTTAACAGATACCGATGTAAAATCATTTTTAATAAAGTTTCTGCCATTAAGAACACACATATTGCAGTTAATTAAAAATTCAATGAGCTTATCACCAGAACTATTGGAAATAAAATCAACCACATTTCTACATGGCAACTCGTCAATACCTACAATATGATCATCATTATCACCAATTATGCTGTTAAAATCTCCAGTTATAAAAATTGGCCCAGAATTCTGATGTGCATATATATTACTAAGTAATGTATCATAAAATTCACAACAGTCAACATATCGTGAAGAATTGCTTGGTGGCAGATAACATACACAAGCATAAAAATTAAAACCAGTACATTTATCAACAAATTCTAGCCATAAAATGCCCTCTTCTTTATTATCTAATACATTGATAAAATATACATCACTTAAGTATTCTTTCACAAGAAATTCAACACCCCCAGATCCTGATCTAGCATTTACATGAATGTGTTTTCTATTATTTCCAAACCATAAAAAACCTTTTATATTAACCACATTCTGACCTGTTAAATGAGTTTCACTTATGCCTAAAATATCAAAGTTAAGACAGTTTATACATTCTTGTCTTAGGATAAAATTATCACTGTCAATATTTGTACTGAATCCATTCACATTCCAAAACCCAATGTGAACCTGTCGTGCTCCTCTGTAGCCTGTTTGTTGATTTCTCCTTCCGTTACCTAGTCGACATTGGCCACTACCTCTGCGTTGACTGTACCCTTGGTGCTGAGATCCTCGTTGACTGTGATGCTGGTGTTGACCTTGCCCTTGAATATTGTTATTGACATTGTTACCATTTGCACTATTTGTACCATTAGTATGTGTACCACCATTACCAAACTGTCGCCCACTACTTGTGAAAACGCGATTTCCTCTGATGGAGAGCTTTTCCCCCCTATTGACTGCATTCACCATTGTCCGTAAATTGCTGGCTGCTAACCTCTCCTCCCGGGTTTGGTCCTCATGAACGAATATGTTGTTCTTCAGGTTTTTCTTTGCACAAAGCACTTTGGAGCGCTGGTCTTTATTAAAAAAGGTTGCAATGACAACACTTGGAATTCGTGATTCTGTGTTTGCATTTGGAATACGTTTAACTTCGGAAACAGTTACATCGTTTATTTTCATATGATCTTTGATAATCATGTTCACCTTTCCCTCCAGGTTTTCGTGAATACTCTCGGGAAGTTTTCTGAAAACAAGATTCAGAGATTTTTCGACATGTTGATCAGTTTGTATAACCATGTGTTGATACTACATGATTATATAGAAGAGAAGCCACTTTTTATGTGTTAGCTCGGTACAATGCTTACTGATATAGTTGGTCGATTTGACTTACAAGTGGTATTGGGAGGTCCAGTAAGTATTATAACTAACGCAGTGTATATTCAGGAACAGCTGATTCAGTGGGAGAGTCTTCAGCGCATTTGTTTCACCAGATCACAATTATCATCCGTTTCGTAGTTTAGTTAGTTGGTGATAGTGTGTTCTTAGGTTGTCTTTTCAGTTCGGTATTGTTTTAGTCTGCTCCTGAATTGTATGTGCTCCCTCCGTCCGTGTGTTGTTTTTTGTTTAGTTTTGTCTTTGTAAATTTTGTCAAATGTTCCATATGTTTTTGCCTTTTATCTGACGGTACGATGCGAATAAGAGTATTGAAAGAAAGTTATAGAACATGAACTATAAAATAAAAATAAATATGTTCGTGTAAGTATGTTGTTGTCATTTTTGTCCAGATTAAGTAGAAAAAAAGAAAGTTTTATTCCCAAATCGTCATATTTTACTGTTAACAAATGAGTACGTTTTGTTTAGTAAGAATTGTGTAAATTAGACAAAGCTTGCGGAAGCTAACTTGAACTACATTACCTTACACTAGCAATATTTACTGAATGTTATTTTCTCAATGATCTGTTTGACCGTCATGTTCTGAACGTTTGATTACATTGTTAACATGTTGACCTTGCTTCCATTATAATGACGGTGTAATCCGGGAAGAAAAATGAGTTTGGTTTAATTGGTCGTTTTACTAATTAACACTGACAGCTATTCACCCCCATAAGTAGTAAATTATGTTATTTTTTACAACGGTTGTACATATCCAAATTTTTTATAAGGTGCTGATAAATATTTGTACAAAACCGTCAGTAATATTCGGCAGTAAATTTAACGAGCAACTATAAACGCATACATCGGTCATATATCCATTCTACAAAAACGGCGAAGAAGGTTGCGAATGTTAATGGTTGTCAGTGCGATCTTGTCTAATTATGCAATTTTGTGATTTAAACGGTCGTTAGTTTTACTGATGCAGCGACAATGAGCACAAACTAAAGTATTGGGCGTTCACAAACTATTAGCTAACAAGATACATTTGCACGTAGATGTTGATGTTATCATCAGGCTGGTTCTATAAATTAGATCTGTGAATAGTTGTAATGGCGCCATCGAAAATACTTATATGTCTTTATGTATGGATTAAAAAGTTTTGTGACTTATGTATTGAATCAAAGTACTTGATGGATAAGTAATACTGGAATAAAGCAAAATAAACCAAAACGAAACAAAGGAGTGGGGATTTTAAACGTTCGATTTTTAGGTTGGAGGTGTTGATAGAAACTTGATACAATCAATATAGCATTGTTCAAATTTAATTTTTTAATCAGTGTTTACATCGAATGAAGGCAAACATATGGTCTGTGCAGATTGTTGAATAACTCATTGGGGCTAATCACTGAAATCGTAGTCAAAGATTGAGTTTAAAAGTCATTCGCTAATGTGTATATTATCGAGATTCACAAAATGATATGAGTTTATTCTAAACAAATGCCATGCTTCGCGAACAGACGTCATGTTTGCTTCGCTAATTTCTAATAAGGTTACATTAGGCCTTACCAAATTAATTATATGTTAAGCGTCCTCAAACGGGTAGCAAACCAGACAGAACCAGAGGAACCAAAATGTGAATTTACAAAACATAAGGCTGCATATTAGCGTAAATTTTAGGGTTTCAAGTTATGAAATATTTAAGTTTATGAAGTTTGGTTTCTTAATATAAGTATTTTAGCTGTTAAAGCGATTTAAACTCCCAGTTTTTTACTGACAGTTCCAAGGCTGTATTTCGCTGTATGGTTATTATTTCTTTTTGTGTTTTGAATGTAATGTTATATTTCCCTTTACCCTGTGCAATTCTTGCACTTTATATAATGTTCGAGTTGTTTTCTGCCCAGTTTCGGCATATTGTTGCCAGCTGTCTTGACTTGTCCTGTGATCTTTTCCGTCCAGTTATTCCCCACCTTCACTGATTTTTCTCTTTGATTCTCCTAGTTATTCCGTACGGTCTCACAGGCCATGCATTGCGCCTCTGTTCCCTAACGTATGTACCCTTTAACCTCATCAAGTGCCTTATGTTTTATGTTTCGTTGTTTTCCCGGAGGTCTGTGTGGGGAGGCACTGTCTTATGTATGTGGCGTTCCCTGTAGCAACGTATTATACCTCTTCTGTGTTCTAGAGTTGAACTTATTTTTTGTGATCTCTTTCACTGTTACATATGATCTCAGTCAATATTGGCATTGTAAATAGTGTTAATTATCTAAACGAACAGATACACTTTTTCCTGTAGATTCCGTTTTGCATCAAAACCAAGTGTATCTCTGAAAACAAAATCATGTTGGCACACATGTCTTTGCTTGCAGTGAAACTTATGATGAAAGGTAGTGTTTATTCAGCTATTTAGGTTTATTTTCACATTTGTATTTTTCAATTAAAAATCAATACATTAGTTTGGAGTACTTTCCATCTTATTTTGTATATAAAACAGTTATTGCTAAAACAGAGTCTTTTAGTCATTTAAAAAATATTAGTGAAAAGTCAAAACCTCACAAAAGCATTTACAATGAATTTAGTCATGTACTTTGTATTGTACCCTTTGTTGTTTTGTTTACAGTTGTATGTTATTGTATATCTTGTTGTTCAAATTCTTTGTTTTTGTCACGAAAATATATTTTTATTGATACTTTAGTTTTTCCTGCCAGTAAGATAGGTTTTGAAAAATGAACCTGATGCTTAACTTCGAATAATGTGTGTATGGCCTTACGACGACGGATTGAAAGGTTAAGGGAATTTTATCTCTTTTTTCTGTTCTTAGAAATCATTCGCGATGTATATTTCTGGAGTTACTCGGCTTTAAGGGTTTCTGGTAAATATATTGACATTTGATTTAAAACATAGTCATTTCGATCATTCTTTTTGGTAAGGGAACGGTGCTTCTATTTCGAAATTCTGCATGTGTTGTATTTCAAAACTCTGTCATTGGTTCTTATCAGTTCATATACGCCGACTGGTTTATATGTGGTAGAATTATAATGGCACCAATGAACATAGTGTTCTGGAAAGGGGCATATTCCATGTGGCGAATTGATAACATATGCTCTACGTTACAAAGATTTAAGAGAGTGTTCACAAGATTGAGAACGAGTACAGCTAGGTTTGATGTCAGTTTATGTAATAATATCATAAATAAGGCCGTGATGACTTGTACCAGTTTTAAAGTGTTTAAAGCTCAATAATATGATCGCCAAGTTAGCATGCACGTAAAATGTGTTGCAACAACAGCATTACTCCATTTAAGCAAAACTCCCATTCTTCCCATAAATGAATAATTATAATCAATAGATACAAATAACCCACCACTTTATATATTTGAGTACTCTTCCCTTGCGGACAAAGCATTGTGCAGAGGAACGTCAAATAGCGGTAACTGTGAACAAAACCCACGTAGTCACAAAAATTGTATCATGTAAACATGTTGTGAAACACATGTATTTCATCGTTCTAATTTTCACTTACACAGGGCGTGTTTGTTCGGCCTCTCAGGTTGTTAAGGATTGATTGTGTTGTTGCTAGGTAACGTTTTGTACTGTGCTGTTTCTGTGATTGCATCGAAATTATGCCTGCGTGGTTATCAGTTGATGGAGGTTGTTTCGTAACCGCTTTCTTGTTATGATATATCAGTTATGTTGAATCCCGAAGGTTGTCATTCGATACAAGAATGTGGACTTAATTTCCAAATGGTATATCATACGCTGTGACGAGTGCACTCAGGATGCCACCAGATAACTATATCGTCTGTCTGTGAATGCTGCTGCTTCAGCGTCACGCAGAAGAATATGTGACCCTCAAAAACATCTGCACAGAAAAACACAGAAAACACTTGGTGTTTCAACCGTTGGTTGTAATAACTTAATAATTATAGTAGTGTCATTTGAAGGACGATAAATTGTTTGAAAATAGGAGGCCTATATGTATCATAGAAAGTTGTAATACATTAATTATTTTAACAGTATAATGTACTTATATTTAAGTTCTTTTTGAAGATTTGTAAATCACTTAGTGTATTTATCTTACTGTTTGCAATCCAATCGAACCTATAGGTCTAACTCTTCCTCATCTTGCTTATGTCACGACGATATCGCTAGCATTTGCGTAATATGCCCTGGGGGTACTAGCATTTACTAAGGGGAGGGGGGGGGGGTAAAATACAAACTTAGATATAATATTTTTATAAGATATTATTTATTATAATAGGTGACACTTTTCTAAATATATATTGTCTAAATTGTCGTGTAATATACAGTTTAAGACAATATGACAATGTGCATGTAATAGACAAGTGGATAGTATTGGAAGCATAAACGTTCCCATTTAAATGTTGCATGCTAATTACGTATACGTTGTTTTACACTTCTACATATATTTAAAGGAATCAGATTACACTGATACAGTAGTATCGTATATTTGGAATGATATCAATGCTTTTTTTAATACTTGAGACATAACTTACACATTATTATTAATTCATCTATAATTACATAAATAGTCATTAAACAATGTAAAAGAGGTAGAATAAGTAGTTACTTAACGATTATATGCATTTAACAGTTTGTCTGTATATGTCTCATGTTTATGAATAAATCACCGTGATGCATTTTATTGATATAATTATGTATTATACATTAGTACAACTATGATTACATTGAAAAATAGTTTATTTCTGTGCGATTGAACATGACAGTTCGCATGTATTGCATTTTTATCCGAATACCATTGTCGTACATATTGCTGACATTTCTTGATTTGAATGTGAGTAGGTGTTAATTACAGGATGAAGTGTCGTTCTAAATGTCTACAAGCTCAATACATCAATCCCTTTCAACAAATATTGCCATTATATACAATAACAATTATAGAATTTGCTTTATTTCGTTTGCTTTTAGTTACATTCATAAGGTACATGTATCTATTTTGATGTGAACCGTTCTCCTCTTTCATACGCTGAGTTACCTTGATATAGTTATGTTTCAGTATGTATCCTGCCCATCGTATTGGTTCTTAAACGGCGTGTATATCGTTGCCCCGGCTTCTTATAAGTCATCCAGTGTATAGTGGACAAGCTCCATGGGTGTATTGTGTAATGTATCTATGATCTACATGCATTATCTCGTGCCCGTGTCTCTTATGGTTGAAGGGACGCAATTGGGATTGTATTTCACATACTGTTGGTTTTAATTTGGTAATTTAGTATCAATATGAGGTTTGCATCACCCTAAAACGAGGCGTTTTGACGCTGATCATTCAAAGGTGGTACTCATGCCTTCTCCCATTATTTATGTTTACGTCACCCTTTTTTGCTTGCAAATGTTGCAATACATGAATATGTTCATGTCTCCTAGTGTTTCGTTGGATGACTGTGTCTTTGTGGCATTGTCGGCTTGATTTCTTCACTCATCTTTATTCGCCAGTATTCATACGTGAACAACGTAAATGCCATGATGTGATAATTATCACAAATGTGAAAATTGCACAACTATCCCCTTACTCTGCAAACGTCAGAGGGAGGTTGTACGTTGCAAAATACAGGTATCTCGACAGAAACCAAAACATTTACTTTAAATAGCCATTAATTTGATCCAAAACATGTTAGGCCTAATCTGTAGAGGTTACACGATTGCTATTTGACACTGCGATGCTGATCAAATTCCAATCATTTTAAATCATCTTGTCCGGACCATACCACTTTTATAGTGATATTTTTAAATTACTTGGCACAAATGTTCACCATGTTGACACGGCGTGTAGCAAATAGGAGCCATGTCCGTAGCTCAAAGGTCACATTTGGAGGTCAAACGTCAAAAATGAGTTCAAACATCTTGTCCGGAATAACACACAGTCATTTATTGGGGGATTTTAAAATTACTTTAGACAAATGTTCGTCATGATGAGACGGAGGGTCGCGTGCAAACCCATGTCCGTAGCCTTAAGGTCAATGTCACACTTAGATGTCAAACGTCCAAAATGGGCTCAACAAATCTTGTCCGGACCATTACACTGTAATGTTACTAGGAATTTTCAAATAACTTGGTAAAAATGTTCACAGTGTTGAGTTGGTGTGTCGCATACAAGACCCATGTCCGTAGCTCAAAGGTCCATGTCAGATTTGTAGGTCAAATGTCCAAAAAGGGTCTAAAACACTTTGTCCGGACCATAACACTTTTATAGTGAAATTACTTGGCACACATGTTCACCATGATGACACGGCGTGTAGCAAATAGGAGCCATGTCCGTAGCTCAAAGTTCAAGCTCACATTTGGAGGTCAAACGTCAAAAATTAGTTAAAACATCTTGTACGGATTAACACACAGTCATTTATTAGGGGATTTTCAAATTACTTTAGACAAATGTTCGTCATGATGAGACGGAGTGTCGCGTGCAAGCTCATGTCCTTATCTTAAAGGTCAAGGTCACATTTAGAGGTCAAATGTCCAAAATGGGCTTAAAAACTCTTGTCTGGGCCATGACACTGTCATTTATATTGGGATTTTCAAATTACATGTACTTGGTACAAATATTCACCATGATCAGACGGTTTTATGCATACAGGACTTATGTCCGTAGCTCAAAGATCAAGGTCACACTTAGAGGTCAAACGTCAAAAATGGGTATAAAACATCTTGTCCGGACCATTACACTGTCATGGTTGAGGAATTTTCAAATAACTTGAGACAAATGTTCACCATTATTACCTTATGTGTCGTGCAAGATCCGTACCCTTCCAGTTCAAAGCTCAAAGGTCAATATCACACTTACACCCAGTAAAAAATGGGTATAATAGTTATGCACTGTATAACATTATATAACCGTAGAATCTTAATCTCTTGACAATGTCGGGATTCAGCGCCAGATGTGGTAGTTAGTCATAGTAAATATCGATTGTACTTTTTCTGAACTGCCCTATCCCTTGAGTTAGATAGAAACGTAAATGACGAATGTCATACTATCCTTGGGGAAAACCAGTACATGTAGAAAACTTTGCTTTATCACAAACTTAACTCGCCAAACATAATGCTGTTATAGAACGGTTTTTACCGCTGAGGGCTTTTTCATAGATAATAAAAAAAAATCATATAAAGAAATGACCGTATTTAGCCTCAATGTTAAGACCATCTAAATATTACGACCTATATTCAAGGGTGATCGTATATTGAGGTTTTACTGTACTTACTTAATATGTTTTTTTATGATCAGCTTTTATGATTTTAGCTTTGTTGTGTGTCCTCTGTTCATGTTTTATTTCATTCTGTAACCTAAAGGTCTGTGTATGTGTAGACTCTGTTTTGTAAAAGTGTTTTTTCCTCTACTACTCTTCATCACTTCCGTCAAATTAAATCATCTTTAAGGAATATCACAACAGCTGAAGTGTTTTACAAAGCAAATATCGCAGTTGAATATTGCGTTTTGTCCACATGCATTATAATCATAAATATTGTATAGTATGTGACGTTAATAAAACTGCTCTGAAAATGGAGACACTGGATACGAAGTTATATTTGTATAATAAGAATCTTGACGTGTAGCAGAAAATGACTTATACACATCACAGAGTCACAACAACTGCCCGAAGAGTCTGCGTACAAACAGTACAATAACACATGTTTTATGTGAGCCATCACGTACAAATAAAATAAAACAACAATATCTGTATTTCATAATTATTTACTAGTGTAGGTATACAATATACATTTCATTTTCAGTAGTCCTTTTATATAAAAAAAGAAAATATCGATTGATTTTATTTACATGAATCAACCGAACCAGTGAACCTTACAATATTCAATCTGGTGCTGAAGACCATTGTCCAAACAAACGATTGATAGTTTGTTGATCTAGATATTACCGGGTCAAACTTGACATCATTCATGTATGCCTTTCGCAGGTAGGATTTAGTTGATACAGGACACGAAACACTCACAAAACAATGATTTCCCACTTATATTCCACGGAAATATCAGCACACACAAACACTAGAAGCTGAGATGGTGTAAGGGCAAACACCATCATTACAGGAATGATGCGGTAAGGAATTGTTTGTCTGAATACCAAAACAGAAATTAAGAATTGTAGCCAAGAGTAGGAAAAATAAGGAGAGGAAATCTTTGTTTTGCTGTCTTAGTTTGCGTCTGTAGATGGAATAAAAAGGAATTTACTGCTTTTGCACACCTTATTGTATAGCAAGCAATGTCACGGTATTACAATAGTGTGCTATTACCAAGGGCATTTTCAGGGTACATACATCAAGATACAACATAAATGTGGTTTGAATTATTGGCCATTTCTCCATGACTTCCACAAGTAATGCTAACTCACATTAGCTCTTCATCGAAGTGTTTTTTTCTTTCCGGGGATTTTCAAAGCACAACTCTACGCGATACAATAGTCGGCAGCGAACGCACTCTCTTCATTGAACTTCTGCAAATAAGAGAAATAAAAAAAACGTAAATTTGAAATAATCGCTATGAATTTATCGTCTATATCATCAAAAATATTGTTTAATTATTTGAATATTAAAACTAGTAATAATTTAGAATTGGATAAAGAAGTCGAGCATGAAATGACACATACAACGTGAGCCTTCATACAAGTACACACTTGCAAGGAATTAGTCACTATTTATGAGGATATTTATCATATGCACACATTTCCTTACCTCAGTTGCATTGTTTCTGTTATCTCTACCTTCGCCATAACATCGTCTTGAATAGATCTGTTTTGTGGAGATATCTTCAAATCAACGGCTTCCATGATCTGAAATATCCATAATTCAACAAGTGCAAAAATCAGCCAAATTAGATAGTAATTGAATACAATAAAAATATGTTATAAAAGCCAATATAGTATCAACATGAAATATCTTGAAAAAAGATGGTCGGCGCAATTTGAAGGTTAAGATTTGTTGTGCAACATAAAAAGATGCCGAGATGTTACTATTGCTGGTCACTCCAGATCCAAAATGGATTATGGTAAATTCACTAAAAGCCACTGTATTTCGGTAAGGTAACGTACCCCTTTTCGATAGGTTAACCAATCCGCGTCAAGTTTACAAACGTTGTTCGGTTAAAAAGAGTTGGTTTAGGGTTAACGTAAGATTTGATTGGTTTACACAGCACTGATATGCAAATAGCAAAGCCGTGTTAGTACGGCTGCGCCGAAAAGTATTAGATGTGATACATAAGTCGAGGAGAAATGCCACATACAAAACGCACAGCTACCCCAATAGCACAAGACGGCATGCGACTATTACGACAGAAAGAGCAAATGGCAAAAGGGACACGTGACACTATTCATTCACGGGATATATATATGCTCCTTACATGCAACTAATAAGGACAACTATTACAGTTTAATTCATCATACATTATTTAATTACAGTTTTCTCTTAAACAGAAGTTATATCTGGTGTTAATCTCCAGAACACGTGAGTTTCAAACAAAAATACCTTTCCAGCGTCCTGTTTTCTGTAAAGTGGTACAATGATGTTTGTGTCAAGGTTTAGAGGTAGGTCGCCTAAATTTATCAAAACCTCTCCAATTGTCTTTGGGCGTCTGAAAAATCGCTTTGTTTTCATCAACTCTAATTTGATTGTGTATTCATCTAGCTCGTCGCTTTCAGTTTTGAAATAAAAATTATCGTTGAACAGAGCTTTTCTGGCAAATAGTTCAGCTTTTCTTGACACGTACGTTTGAGGATCGCCAGAGCCAAGTAAGGATGCTCTAACCATTATTTTCCCTCTACTATTTTTCATGTCTTCACCCTTTAATATTAATAATCTAATTTGACTAGTATTTGGAAAATGTTGCAGAGATAGTTTCAACTTCCCTAGTTGGTCAGCTTCAGGCTGTGTTTTATGCGTCTTTTCCTTGTCCACGTTTGTGTCGACTATGTTTTCGCTGCTGTTACACACTGGTACATCGTCAGTCTTTCTAGTATTAAATGCACTGTTGTCAAGTGATGACCTTAATTGGACAAATGTTTTTCTTACGATGTCCTTTGCTCTTGTTGCATATTGTAATGAATCCGACATCGCCCTACGTTCTCTTTGTATATCATACCTTCGCAAATGAACATCGGAGTCTTCAGATTCGAACAACTCTGTTTCTAATTCCTGCCTTGTGCATTTGGAATAGTGCTGTGTTTCGGGCGCTTGTTCACTCTTTTTGTTGAAGTTCTGGTCGTCCGCCATATCGAAATATCTCGAATAATCACTTTCGGTTGACGTGTTTCTGTCTCTATTGAAAGGCCAATTATCCATTGCATTTGCACAAACATTTTCAAGCCAAGATAAACTCGGAAGCGCTACATTGAATGAGAGTCTACTTGGTAAACTCCTTGTTTCGTAACTAGAATTTTGTTCAGTATTGGTACTACTAATGGACGTTCTTATGTTTCCCATCACTGAATAAAACCGTTCTCCTATTTTCTTCATTTGCGTCATTGAGATACTTTCTGTCATACCTTCATTGTCTTGAAGATCTTCCATAGCTGATTTCCGATATTTCTCTGAACTGCAGTTGGCTTCATAGCCTTATATACATAGTAAATTATCAACAACGAATGTGATAATAAATGCTATGCTTGGAAATGGCACGTATGAAAGCAAACAAACAATTCTCAACCTAACGTTTAATAAGGAAGGGACAGAGTTGTGAATATGTATTATACAAAATATGTGAAACTAAACGACGTATGCACATTCCCTTGATTTAGGATTTATATCTCAAACACACTCACCTACTACAACTTCTACCATCATAATGTACATTTACCTATGACGCTTCGGCAATACATTTAATTTTATAAAACCATTTAAACGCATACATCGGTTCAAAATAAGAATTAATGAAAAAGTCGAGCAGGTAATGCCACATACAAATCACATCAAAAAGGTTCAGTGAGTCTTGACAATACACACAAACAGTTACAAAAAACGAAAAGACACATACACAAATAGGGATGAAAATTTGAGTACGCGGTAGCGCACATGTACGGTCGGTGGCCTCATACGTACACACAACTTTAGTTCTTAACCATTTACCACGGGGTTCCTGCATAGTCAATCGAAAGCCTAATTTATGTCGACTGCGTGCCAAGCATTGGTGTTGATAGGGTCATGGGTTATTGACGAGTTGGGTTGAGAAAAACGGTATATTTCATTCTTTCTGACCTAAAAATTATGATTATACTGCACAGGCCTCTCGTTAGAAATAATTATAAGGCACATTTTTCTCAACCCATCGGATCGCAAAATCGATCAAAGTTGCGAAAAGTCATTTTCCGTTAGGAAGTATATAAGCACTAACTTATCACATACTCTGAAAAGTCTGCTTTCAACAGCAAACATGAGAGCCGCTGTACGATCTCTAACCTCTTCTTTAAGTGACGTCATTTCCAGATAACGTCACATGTGACGTCACCATGTACTGACAGTAAGCAATATTTGCCCCATATGGCAATATGAAAACGAAGTGACCATATGGAGTAAATATTGTTTTCTGCTTGCAAATAGTGACATCACATGTTGCGTTTTCTTGAAATGACGTCACTTACAGAAGAGGTTGTAAATCCCATAGCAGCGCTCGTATATATATTCTGATCTAATATGTGATAACTGTAAACACTTTCATAGATGCTCACCCTTATGTTACGTTGCGTATATTATAATTCTCAATGAAGGTGCGATTGACGTTTCGTCAATTTTGAAAATGTACGCTTCACCTTAATCAAATTATTCGGTGCTCTACCTTAATGTTACCCGGTTACCAAGAGTTTTGTAGCAGGTCAGAAAATGTGTTTTCGATCTGTGAGGAACATTGCATGAACTAAAACAGTTGCCACATTCTTAGGCATAGGACAAAATTCGAGGACATACGATCAATCCTACTGTATCAGGCATCGGTCCTTCTATCTCTTTTATGCACACATGTTTACCATCTAATGCAATTCAAATTTCATGAAGGTATTACGCATTACAGTCAATTGAAATTCAAGATTTGAGCATAATGTGACCATGAATGCTGTTTAATTAATCATCAATTCTCTTAAATGATCAACTTTGCAAATGGAATTGTTCTTTTCTAATTTTGAATCACAGTTAACAAAATATTGTACAATGAGTTAGTATCAGGCGTTTCTTTTTCTCGTCAGTATATTAACTATTGTCGAATTTTAGACGTTCGTCATTAAAACTCGTGTTTATATATACACATGTGTCCTCAAGTATTCGTTCTACCCCAACGACCTCATATTTGATTGGTCAACGATTTATATTGTGCACGAGATTCTTGACTAAATTATTTCAGATATTTTCGGTCGCGCGGTATAAAGCAGCATTTACACAACAGACATAATGGACGCGTGTGATGTTTATGGCCAGAAGACTTCTTCATTTTTGAAGGTAACTTTTTTCTTTAACTTTAAATGTTATTTTTGTCAACAGTCATCGAATATTTATATTTTTCTTTGCTGAAAACTTGTTATTTCAAATATACTGTATGCTTCTGCTATAGGTTCCGGATTCAAAATGTCAAGCAGTATGTTGTACGAAAGTTCATATTTAGTTATTCCTATAATAAGACCCTACAAAACTTATTTAACATTTTGGCATTTTCCGGTTATGTAGGGTCTTATCTTCTTCATATCAATGTCATGTAGCACTTTCCGACACGATTCTGTGTCGCTCTTTTTCCACTAATTTTGAACTAACAAACAAGACCAGCATGTAGCTCAATTGATGCTTTCTACGCCGGATAAGGTCAAGTATTTCCAATGCCAGGCGCTAATTGTACAAAGATGCACATTTGTTTCCATCTAGTGCAGATTTCACAGAGATTCAGCGTAATGGATGTGCAACATTTCCGGTTAACTATCACGGTCAATATACGACACGAAAATAAGACGAAATATTTGGTGGGTGAAAACCCCGGATTCCGGAACCCGGCATCGTTTGAATCGGCTAAATGACATGTGCGTACAATTATTTCGTCCACGTCGGCTTCGTATAATATATTATTTGGTACCATGTTGTGGTCAATGTGTAGGAAAAATTACACTATGAACATTTTATCAAATAGTAAGTGTTTAAAGGTAGCTTTCATCAATTTATCAGTACAAAACCGTATTTTAAACTATTTCTTCGTCAAAAATGATATAATTCGCGTGACATTGCATGGCCCGTTTAGACGTTACATGCAAAGTGAAAGTAAAATGTAAAATAACAACATATTGAATGTTTATGGTTAAATGGGCATGTAAACGTCTAATATTTTGGACTAATGTTTAGTGATCAAAACTCGGTGTTTCTGCTTGTTTTTAAAGCTCGATGTTTTTAGGGTAGCTAGTCCAAAATATAAGACATGCAATACCCATTTAACCATAAACATTCGTTATGTTGTTATTTTACTTTCACTTTGCATGCAAAGTCTAAACAGGCCCTATGAAATGTGATGTAGCATTTTCGAATATTTTCGAATCCGCGAATTATATCATTTATTGACGTAGAAACAGTTAAAAGTACTGTAAATGTCGTTTGTACTGATAACTTGATATAAATTACCTGTAAATGTTTAAAATCGAATAAATGTTCATCGTGTAATCTTTCCTACACACTGTACATACCATGGTTGCAAAATAATGCATTATACGAAATCGAAGTAGTAGAAATAATGATACGCACATGTCATTTATCCCGCTTAAAACGATGCCGGGTTACGGAATCCGGGTTTTCACTCAACAAAAAATTCGTCTAGTTCTCGATTCGTACTCTGACCGTGTTAATTAACCGGGTATGTTGCCCAGCCATTACGCCGATGGTCTGTGAAACCTACAGATGATGGAAACAACGCGCTTTCTATAATTAGCGCCTGATATTGGAAATTCTTGACCTAATCTGCTGTAAAAAGCATCAATTGACCTCTAGGAAAAAAATTCCCTGCTGGTCACGTTTGGTAGTTTACCATTAGTCGTAAAAGAGCGACAAAGAATCGTGTCAGAAAGTACTACATGATATTGATAGGAAGCGTATATAACCGGAAAATGTCAAATTGTGAAATGAGCTATGTAGGGTCTTATTTATAGGACTATATGGTGTCATATTTTTGCCACCATTTAACTACATAATTAAACTAGAAAATTATGTGGTTAACTAGAAGTAGCGTGATAAATGTTCATACTAGATAAATATCTTAACACGACCACTAAAACCCTACGCTTTCAGAACAGACAATCTATTTTAGATAAATATCTAGTTAACTGCATAATATTCTAGTTAATTATCACGCTAACTAGATATGTAACGCATAAGCTAAATAACTTTTCTTGTTGAAATTATCTGGTACGCTGTAGTTTCTTCAAATTGACGGAAGTTTTCTTAAGTTCTTGTATCTTTGTGAAGTAAAGATTTAGCAAATTTATATAAAGTTTAAAAACCATCGTCCCAGCTTATCTTCAACGTGGAAATTATACTGATATCTCATTGGTGATGCAAAATTACGACTACGGCAAATATTCGCTACCGAAACATCGTTCATAAATGGTGTTAAACCAACAAAATAACTGGCAACAGCACTAGGGTTGATTAAGAATTTCATGTTCTTTATATAGTGAGTTCGACTAATTCACACTGGTGTTTGTTGCTACATTTTACAACAGTTTGATATAATTAACTTTAGAAATAGACTTAAAACCCTGAAGCCGTGTTGTCAGGATAAAACCAGACACTATGATGTATCGGATGTGATATTACAGCCTTCAATAAGTAGCTTTATGTCCACTTCAAGGACCTTATTCAAGGACAGTATAAGACTGAAACTCAGACATAGACTCGTTAATGTTCAGTTTACTCCTACGTTGTTATACAAACATATAGTTGAATGAAATATTGAGAGAGTGTACGATAGGTACTAACAATTATTCAGACAAAATTTCATTTGTTCAGGTTAAATGAAAACTAAAGGGTGGTAAACTTCGCAAATTTAAATGCTAAGCCTGAATGTCTGTATGTAAGTGTTTGTAAATAAAGCCCCTTTCTTACCAGGAAATAATAGGCTTATACAATAATACGTAGTTGCGTGTACATGTAACCATTCGTTTGAACGGATACATTCCTTGTAATATGTAATGATAGACTATAACAAATATTCACACATTTCTATACATGTACTCTGGTAGGTATTGCTTTCCTCCGATGAGTTGGGTAGGTACTAGGTAGGTAAGCAATTCATTTCTTATTTTAATTAACACTTATTGACAGTGATTGCTAAAACTGTAATTTTTTCTTAAGACTAAACAAATTCAGGACCCGGAATTATAACGGATTATAACACTCAGATTTCAAATCCCAACATTTACTCTCATGAGTCCCACTTATGTTTCGTGTGAAAAATGTATGATAATGTTAGTGTTGAATATTCTTGTTGGCCTATCTTCTTCGAGGTTTGAGTGTTAGGCCTAAACCATTTATTTGTTTGGTTTCATGCCCCAAAAAATAGGGTAGGTAGGTCGGAATTGTTTTTTAGATTTTTATTTCATACGAAGCAAATTAAACATAATTTTAAATGAATATAATTATGTTAAAAGACAAATCCCATTTCTATTTTAACAAGGATACTATTTAATCAAGTTGAATATAATGCTCTATAGCTGGAATATTCGGTAAGCGTCTTATAACTGGGCAGAAATATCATCCTAAAGAAAGTCACACAAATACATTTTAACCAAAAATAAATTTTACCAAAAACTAAAATATTAACACGCGAAAGAATGTTCTAGGGTCGGGGCAAAAACATAGGGTAGGTCGGGAAACCTGAAACAAACAGAATTGTTTACGCCTAATATGAAATGCGTGAGTAATTATTAACCCTGAGTGTGCGGCGGGGCACTTTATAAAGGCCACTAATTAGTCCCTTACCTCATAATTGCGCTAAAGTCTCAAAGAAATGGGGCCGAAAAAGAATATTCACCACTCATTTGACATGATCACGCATTTTCCGCACTCAAAATACATTTTTAGACAATACGAGTAAATTGATGAGTGTAAGAATCCGGGCTCAGTCGTATGCCAATAAATGTTGTTTTTGTAGCGTTTCAATTTCGATAGGAAAGTACGTAGACAGCTAACGCTTTCATTTTGGGTTTACTATCTGTAATATATCACAATGTCGTTATAATACGACGAAATATTTCATTTTGCTTCCTCCAATGGAAATATTTTCTATACCAGCTGATGAAATTGTTCAGACTAGTTTTTTTCATTATTTGCGTCGTATAAATGCAGTGTCGGAAGGGAGGTAACTTATTCGGTAGGTAACGATATTACCGTTTTCGGCTACCCTCTGTATTCTCGCTCATTCCAAAGTCTATTGTTCGAATTTATAGTTAAATCAATTCAGTAATATGAACAACAAGTCAAGCAAACAAATTGGTAAGTATTGTTTAACCTAGCTCTGTTTATTTTAGGAAGTACAATCCCTTCCACTTCTCCAGTCGGCTCTAGATTTGTATACAAGCACCAGAAGCAGTTCTCGAGTGTTGAACACCGGTATTGCTGTTGTTGAATTCTCTTTGTCAAATGTGTGGGGGAGCATGTTCTCAAAATCAGAACTCGGTAAGTGTGTGTGATGCATTTGACTTTAATAATATGCACTAATTGCGTTCCCTCATTGAGTAGTTGAATACACCGGGCTCTGTCTCAATTCTGTTTGTTTAATTTCTTGTGTGTGCAGAAAATAGCAACAAAAAATCAATTCGACTTTGAGTTGGGACAATTGACCAGGCAACCAAATTGCGCCGTCTGTAAAAGTGTCATTTTGCACAATATAAATCTACATAAGTTTGTTACAATATGATAATGTTTCAAAATAGTCAAGTGCGCTTACACAATAAACAGCTGTATTTAAAAATCTTAACAAATATCCAAGTATTTACGACGGTACAAAACTTGAGGGAATCTAGCAAATATACGACTTTTACCTATAAATGAAATAATATACGTGTTTTAGTTCAAGAATCACAGACATTATTTGATTATTTCAGTGTCGCGTATTGACGGCCTCGCGGGCGATGGTGTGTCCAAACTGAAGGAACGATATCCTGCATTGCATAAAACACCTTCAGAGGTATAATATATAATACAATATCTGTCAAGTCTATGTTGAATTACTCGATTTGAGACATAATGAAGATTGAAAATATTGAAATAAATCTTTTAGTTATCTTATCTAAATTATGTCTATCGTGAAGTAGTGTAGGAGATTTGGTACCTCTTTGTCTTCGGCGTAGTTGGACAGTCTTTAGGGACAATATGAAACATGTAATCCTATAGGAAATGCCACAAACAGTGATACAATCACTTAGAACTACAATGTTACATTCTACAAATTTTATTTTTTGCTTTACAAAAAACCTGTTTTTAAAAAGGGGATATATCCTCGAAAATGACCATTTTGCTGTAAATATAGTTCGACGCTGCACGAAGCTACCAATATATTTTCTTCTATTGTTTTACCTTCAGTTTCATTTTTAGATTGGGTTATACCATTTTTTGGACACAGGTAATTGATGATATATATTGAAAACCGCTCAGTTTCACGCATCCGTTTACCATAGATTATATTGTACTGAAAATTAATATCGTGCAGTAACCATAATAGATAAATCGTATGACCAAAAAGTATCACAAGTTACGGACATGCTTAAACTTAACAAATACCTTTATACATAGAAAGAAGACATACCATTCTAAACATAGAATATGGGATGTCAGTAATTTCTCTGCATATGTAAAGGAAAATGAATCGTCTATTTAATAATGAAAATCGTTTTAAAATACAAAATGTTCATACCTATCTGGATTCTATTTCAGATAAAAGAAGGAACATCCATGTCATTGAAGAAGACTGTGCGTGGGATGATGAAGACAACCCCAGGTCAGGCCTTTATTCGAGGATTGGACTGGGCTATTGACAAGAGCGAGTCCCTTCTAGACATGATTACACCACGTCATCTCAGCCCCCGTAAGAGAAAGGTTACCAGGGCTACGACAAAAAAGGTACACAAATGCAAGAATAAAGAAGTCGAGCAGGAAATGTAACATACAAACGCAAAAGGGACGAAATACACAACATAAACAAACACCCCTACATATACTTAACGCCATTAAAAACGCAGCTAAAAATTGTGCACATAGTAAAGCGACATAACAAAGAAACAATATATATTACTTCACAAACATCATTTCAAAAAACATCAATAACATGAAATTAAGAATAAATGGTCTTTATTTTAATCACATTGTGAAAAAGAATTAACTTATAATAAACAGTGACACGCTTTAGACTGCTGGTATACAAAATGACACCAAATTAAAAAGTTGCATTTTTAATGGCGTTACGTATATGTGAAAATTGAGACATGTGAGGGGAGGCAGTCTTGTGAAATTTGCGTTCCGTGTTTCAACTTAGTCCTTCATCAAAGATTCGGTTTTACAAAAACGAATTGGATGGTATCTGTAGGAATCTAAATAAATGTATTAGGCTTCAATCCCATTTATGGTGACGTCATATATTGTGGTTACATGATTCATATCAGTTCACGCAATTGGTCCTAAATGTCAGACTTTCGTAAATTGGTCGCTCATTTTTGTTTATGAAAATGCCGTGCCTACATTCGCTCCTTAGACAAGACTGTTTGTTACAAGTATAACTTATTTTAACAGAATTGTTTACCATTGAACAGGAAAGGTTGGGTTAAAGTGACACAAAGGTGAAGAAAACCGCATAATAGAATAATTGCATGTGTTTTATTCATTTTATGGCCAGGCCCTGATTGCTAAGGACCACGCATACGCGTCTGAGGACAGTGGTGCCTGCGAGACTGACGGTGCAAGAGAGAAAGTTCACAAGATTCAACATACGGTAAATGCTATTGAACAATCATCAAGCAATCGACAGGTATGAATGAATACAAAAATACCAAACTTTTCTGTTTTGCTCCTGGAATGGTATGTAGACATCTGATATTGCCTTCTGTCTACGAACATTGGGTGTGCCTACCGTCTCTAATAAGACAAAACGTTGACAAAAACGTTGCATTTATACGTCAATAGTCGTATTTCGAAGTATTTGCGACCACAATGCGTTCGTGTTTTGTATACTTGTGTGTGTATACGTCATTCACCACGCTGCAGATGTGCCATACGCTTTTTTGCAACAATATTCTATAAGAATAATACAATCTATATTAATTGACGTAATAGTCGGACAAACTTACCTGCTCGTGCTGACTGCTATATAGTATCATTATTTCTTGCTGCCTAATTTGGTGAACAAGGATACCTAGCAAAATGGTCTATATCAGGTTAATTTGTTCAGATTATACCATTTTGTATATACACCTGTTCAGGCATAATGCCTTCAGAATAAGTAGATTCAAAGTGTAGGTGATCATAAGATATTCCTGTTTTGTTTTCAGTTTTTAGACCGTCTTGGTTTGAGGGACAAATTCTACAGACTTACTCTGGTCTTACCTTTACAGATATTTGTAAGTTCTTGTATTTTATACAGACTGAATCAAATGAGTTGTCATAGAAACCTACATTCCTTGAAGATTTATCTGTTATATTCAGTAACGAATAAACAGTTTGTACACTGTTATACTACTGCATTTAGTGTGAATGTTATTATCAATGGCTGTGCATCAAGTGAAACATTTAAATACTTGAATCATTAAAATTGTTAGATTTAAAATTTAAAGTCATGACTGATTCTGCTGAACATTTATTTTATTTGACATTGCTACCCATCAATTGAATATAGCACATCCACAAGGCATTTATTCTCCGCCTCTGATTCATGTGGGAAGTTGTCAGTTACTTACGGGAGGACATGTTAGTACCGGGTTGTAACCGAGAAATACTGGTTAGATCAACTGTCCGACAAACATAACTGAAATTGTATAAACTCCAATACAGAACTGCTGTTCAATCAGCACATCCTACAGTGTGATTAAACGGCAAAACAATAAATATAAGCAATGTTTATATGATAGCCAAAGCTTGATATAGCTCTGCCAGTCACCAGACAAAATGTATTGTACAGTCAATTGTATGCATGTAAATACATGTATTGGATTCTGTTAAGGAAGTGTTCTCATGTGTTTATTCCACAATGAATTATGTGTTTTTGTTTGTTTCTTTTATCTATCATAACTCAGATTTAGTGGTTTTGTGCATGAATTACATTTTTATTATCTTTATATGTATATTTGTAACAATCGTGTACAAAGGTGAGACATAAATAAACGTATCTTATGAAATTATTTAGTATCAAATTTGCTAACGTAAGCCGCCACTTGTACCCTTAATTTGCCACCGCATGCAACAGCAGTAACACATAATGTAAACAAATGATATTCCGCAAGTTTGCTTCTTACCCAGTCACAGGTCTAAATTGTTGAAATAGAATTGCTTACAAATAATTAAATGTTTTTTTTTCTATTTAGGTTCAAACTTTGAAATCATTCCGTCGCTATACGGGCGGGAAAAGGAAAAGACAAGCTTTGTCTCCTGAAAAAGAAAATGAAATTGACGCTCGCAGAAAAGTACGTTTTAGTCATATTCCTGTTTATATAAATGATAGGATAAACCTGTGAAAACATTTCGTAATGGCGGTTATCGTCAGCTGCATGTGAGTCAGTTGGCAGAGCAAACGACGAATAGTTGTTCACGTGGAAAGTCAATTAGGATTGTTCGTACACGTCCTTGAAGGAAGACGTCGCATTGTATACATTGTATAAGTGTAAATGGACGTGTTGTACTAAATGACATTAATAGAGTTGTGAATGTGGCCTTCCCTGTACTCTTGTTATCTGTTTGTTGCATTGTTGTTCGTCTGTCGAAGGTACATTGCTCAGTTTTTGACCGGCGTTACCTTCATGTGATTCACCGGTGTGCTTACGTTGATGAATGCAATTTTTAATTACTACTATAAGAAATTGTGTGTGCATTTTAAACATATATAATGTACCTTAGATGCAATTGGATACCATTCTGTTATGTTAATGATGTATTTTTTAACCTCACAATGTGATCGAAATTGCTTTAACAAAGTCGCTAATTAAGGGAGAGCATTCTTGATAATTATCAAACAAAGCTGCGCATGGCATATACAATTATACAAGAGTAATGATCAATAGATTCCAGTGAATGACAGTTACAAATTAAATAGCAAGGTTATATATAACATTATATAAATATCAGATGGCTTCCTGTGTGACAGTACATATTGTCAACATGAAGGAAATACTATTACCCGAGGCGAAGTATGTTCTCGAGAGTTGACAATATGTACTGTCACACTGGGAAGCCATCTGATATTTATTTTATTATATCGAAACAAATGTATGGAATATTTGCAAGCGCCGGAAGTTACTGATTTCAATAAGCGTCTACCATCATGATCTTTGGAAACCATAATTGTAAATTTTTAGCCATGTGATAGTATACTATCACCCGATGAAAAACGTACTGTCAGGGTAATAGTACGGAATGACACATATTGAGTATATGGAACTTTAATACATAGGTAAGTCGTCTTGTATCAATAACAGTACAAAGTATATTCCTATATTATTATATCAGACATTAATGACGTGCACGACAAGAAGGATCGTGAAACGAACGAACATACATCAACATTCTGAAGAAATATACAGGAACTGTACTGAAGCGTTTGTATCGGTTTTTTCAGATATCTCCAAAGAAGAAGGCTCAATCCTCACTTCTTGGAAAAATCCGTTCTGGTACTTACAAGCTTCTGGGCTATCATTCAGCAATACCCATAGATTTGAGTCGTAGTAAGTGTTTCAGTTTTAAAGGCGATACTTTGACGAATTTGTGCATGCTTATTTTGTACTGATGTAGGTGATCGGAATTTTAAATTAAACATGTTATGTACATGCATGTTCGTTGATATACACTGCCCTCCAAAAGTTTCTTTACACGTTGACAATTTCCCATTGCAATTAATGTATTTTTGTATTTGTTTCACATGCAATAAATCGAAAATGGTTTTTAACAAAGCAATAATTTTCCGTAGAAGTATTTATAAGTTTGTACTGAAATAAATAATCTTATTTTCTGTGTCAGATCAATCAGTTACACACATTGGTTTCGGTTGCAGGCCGATTGATGGTCGAGATGTGCGAATTGTTAATTCAAAACTTTCCATCACAGAAGTGGGATGAATAATTTTACTTCATGGGCATACATGTTTTATTTGAAATTCTGTAAGAGAAAGTAACGAAATTCAAAATATTCAAGTGTGAAGAAACTTTTGGATGACAGTGTATAAGATACAGTATGTGATGTTGCTAGCTTTCCCTTTGCATGTTAAAATGAAAACACGATTGTCAATATGGAGTGTAAGTTCTCGTGACAGTTTGACAGAAGTTGAAGCATCCAAAGTATGTAGTCCTCTTTCCCTGGTTTATGTGGCGAAGTTGCCAGGTGTTTTCTGAAGAACAAGTTAATACTGGGTGGTGTATCAGCATAACTGGTATGTCAACTAATAGCCGACCGTAAATGAAATACTGTTTGAAAACGCCGCAAAAGCCAACTCGACAACGATTTATGTATTTTGTTTATGTTTATCATTTTGTTAATAAAACATCTTCTCTCGGTGAAATGTTGATTCCATGTGCTTTTTGCAGAATTATTTTCATTGGTGTTTATTTACAGTTGCAGGATGTAAAAGCCCTGACCGTGTTGATGCTGAGAAGAAACGTAAACATGATGAAATTCTTTCTGATGAAGGATCCGACTCTGACAACGACCTTGGGGACTTTGATTATGACAATTATGAATCGGAGGAAGACCCTGATTACGAGGTAAGAAATATGACAGCATATTTGGTAAGAATGTGTACGTATAATATCTCGGACAAGTTCGATAACCAGTCGTATCGCTCTAGTCACTCGGGAGTCATCGCCCTTTGATTATATAAATTACCTAAACATTGTCTGGTTATAACTCTGAGCTCTGACTTAGGACGGGCGTATTTTGTGGCAGTGTGCCACTCTTGTTGCAAAATAGGGTTGTGCATATAAATTGATAATTGTATGATATACTCGATATTTCCTATCAGAATGGTAGTATCAAGGTAATACTTTACAGATGTGAGTTGAATGTGATTGGACGTGATCTCATGTCACGTGTCTAAGGCGTGCCATCGAATTGTGATAGCACTATGTCCGCTAAAATTAAGTCACCGTCTACGTATAACTGAACAATTGCTATAAGGATGCGAAACCCACACAAGCCCGCATTTCAACTGCATAGTTACCCATGCTTGTATCCATAGACAAACATTGTAGTAATGGTCTTTCTGAATGTATTCAGTTGATTTAGGCTTAGCATATTACTTATGAATTGGATGTATACTTTGCCGAAGACGAGAATAAAGAATTCTCGGGACTTTTATGAAAATTTCCCGTTTTGCTGCTTTTTTTGTGACCTAAATTGTTGTTTTTGTTTGAATCGTCAAAATATATAGATTTATGTGTCGATGTGACATGCAAAAGAGAAATACTACATAATACAAAATTAGAGCTGCTAAAACTCTTGTAATTCGCGTCTGCCATGTATAATTTAAATGAATTTTATATTGCGTTTCAATCTTTACTCAGTACATTTAATAACGCACGATATGGGTTTTCTAAATTTTCATTGACTGACTTTTAGGATACAAGAAAAGAACTTGACACAGTGTTATTGCATGTGTACGTAACATGTTTGCTAAACTTCATAACAATCGACAAGTAATTTAATACAAAATGAGTTTCGAAGGTAATAAATTGAATTTTAATGAAGTATGGTTGGAAAACAATTGTGCGTTTTTAAATGTACTGAGTATATAACATCACACATTTCATATTGGTACATATGTGTAAAGAGCAACAACTATGATTAAGTTGTTATATACTCTTGACTTCGAGAGTTACGTCCCTTCATTACGTATTACAGCCTGAAAGCAGTGATGACAGCGATGATTCGGACATAGACGATGTAGAGGAAGACCTTGACGTGAGTGTAGAAGTCGAGTGTGCGTGCTGCAGCGATACTGACGTGAAACAACCTCACCATGGCCAATTTTATCAGATTAAAGATCAGGTGTGGTCATGTTTACATTTATATAAATTTGGTGCTATTATGGCTGGTTTAAGTCTCAGTCCGCGTACTTCATGTCATTTAGTGAGTATTCATGCTAACAGAAGCACATGAATGTCGTCCGGGTATAATTTTGGGCATAGGTTGGTATTTTGATTGAACCATCGACCTTTCGTTGACCAACTACTAGTATAAGATTTTATTTTATGAAATAAATTAACTCTTGCTTGGGCTCTTAGAATCGTTTTCAGTATCAAATAATATAGTTTACAACTTATTTGACATATTAGTACAATCAATTTTGCGACCTTTTAACTTCTGAAAATAAGGGTACTACGTACTGAACGACAAAAGCTGTGCGAATAGGTTTGACAGTTCACAATAGTTTAGCTTTGTAAATTGAATCAGAATTATATCGGAACGTGGTACGAAACATTTTAATGTCACCAACATTTTAATTCTTATGATAACGACCCAGACTGTGGGCATATTAAATCGGTGACATACCTTAAAAGACTCTAGTAAGTTCCACAAACATGAAAGGGCATAAATCTCCCAACACAAATCCACTTTATAATGTTCGCACGATTTTGAAAAAATCGAATATCAAGTCTTAGATTTCTACAGATTACCTCTCTTTGCATTGCAATGCGCGTAGTTTTCGAAGTTGAATACTCAACTTTCAACCCAACGCATCAAATCATACAAAATGTATGGCAGCTATTGTTCGATGACATCTGGATATTACAAGTATGAAAACCAATACTACTTGCAAGTTTTATTTGGTTCCGACAAACAATGGAAAAGTGTTACGAAACTTGTTTTAAGTTCATTGTATGACTAGTTAACAAAAGCCCAATTACTCGAACAACTTATCTCTGTATTGCAGTGTTCTCAAACTCCCGCGTTCTCAGAATATGCCCGCTTAGTGATAGGGTCTAGCTTGTGGGTCTTGCAAAGTGTAGCACTGTGTTTGTGCCCTGGAAACCAATTGATAACACAATGAACGTATGAGCCCTAGAATTGTCTTCTCGTCTGCTTTATATCGTATGTGCATTGTTTTATATACGATTACTTCTAATGTTGCGGCTCGAAGTGTTTGGGTTTTTTCGTTTAGTGCCATTTTTCAACGTGTTTTCAGCTTAACATGACGATCATTTGATCCATCCAGTATACTTGGAATAAGTTATCAACCTGTACTAACTTGCCCTTCCGCAAGCAGCTAACAACTTCTCCCTTAGTCAGAGGGGGGGGGGAGACAAATTGGCACGAAATGATATGACTTGCTTCTCTGGGAATCGAACCCGAACCTGATGTTATCTAGCGGTATGAATTAAAAACTGTACAAATGTTGACCGTAGAAGCTAAGAGACGGGTCTGTGTTACTTGTGATGCTAAGAATTCAACATTATACCGAGTATGGATTTGTCTTCAAACTGCTTCATCTCCATTTTCCAGAACAACTTAAGAAATCAAAACAACTTAAGAAATCAAAACAAATGTGATTGAAAGCCGTCTCGACATTACTTTATCTAACGTGTATTAGGCTTAAAATAACTGTTATAGAATGCAAAACAAAGACAGGTGAGCTATATGGGCCATTTTTGGTTTCTTGTAAAATTAAGGTGCATGTAGATAGTCAACATCGTGAACCCACGTTCTCAAATCTGTTTTACCTGTATGCATACCATTTATGACAAGAACGATTTAAATTATCTAAAGTCACTGACTTTTGTCACCGTTGTGTACGTCCTAAATACCAAATATACTTTAGGTATTTTGTATAGAGATATTCAACAGCTTCGCAGTACCTCCAGCGCATAACTTGATGGTTTGCCCTATCTAGGTACTCGAAGAGTTTCAAGAGTTATTCATGAAATGTCCGAATTATATTTCAGCCAAATGCTGCAAAAGTCATTGTTAAAAATACACCGGAAAAGAAGAGAGAACTGCCGTATGAGACATCTATGGACAAACAGGACGATGAAATCTCCCTTAAACCTCAGTGGCAAACACTTTCAAAGTAGACAATCGCTCAACTTTCAAAGTCTTGATAGAACAATTATCCCTCTGATAGCGGGGGTCAATTACAAAGAAGACATTTACTTCAACTTCATATTTCAACTTTTTGTATGACAACTTTAGCTATGAACATGATACATTAATCCAACCACAGTGGCAGTCATTTACAAAGTAGACAATTTGTCAAATCCAAAGTTACAAGAGAAGTCCTTAGTATATGATTACTATCGTTATGAAGATGAAATACATCCCTTACCACCAGGGGCAGTAAGTTACCAAGTAGACTTTTTTCAAAACCAAAGTTAAGACGGAAGTACTCATATATGACTGTACCATGACCATGAAGAGGAAAATATCTCTTAAGGATTTCATACCTATGTATGCGGTAAATGAAACAGTTGTTGATATAGTCTATACACTAATGCGGATAAATTTTTCAAATTGTTGACCGTTCTATAAAAATGTGTGGTCCTTTTTCTTCTCTGAAATTATCTTAAGTCTTTAAATATAAACCGATGAACTGAAAGTTACATTTATTTTCTTATCTCTTCATATTTTCATGTGAATACAATTTAGATATATAGTTTGTGTTCGTTACCGTATATATATTAAAGGGAATTTACCAAACTCAAAGAGTGTGAAATCCTTAAATCCTCGGTGTCAGTCGGTAACAAAGTAGACATTGTTTCTACTTCAAAGACATAATAGATGTTTTCTTATATGAAAGCTGCGGTATTGTGATTTAATCGTTCGTGCACTTGTGTTCAACATGAAGAAGGCATGTATGTATTGAGACCATTAAACGCATGCAAAATATAAAAACAGATAATCAAACAATTTAATGAAATACCCAATTGAAATTGGAAAAACTGAATGTTTTTCACGTAGTGATTTTGACTCAATAGAAAAATCAATCAGATTTAATTAAAAATACGTTTCAAACATCAACAAATCGTTAAATTTATTCATAAGTCTGCCTTTTCAATAGACTTTCATTTTTTGAATTCTTATTTATTTCTTTACATATATAGATTATTGCTAGGAACTGAGTATATAACATCACGTGGCATGAAGCAGATTTTGTTGAGATGTGGCGACTAATCAATGTGCTATAATTATTATTTTTCTATGACTATATGTATATATTGATATTTCTTTATTTTCAAATATTTGTGCATAAAGCATAATAAACACTCAAGCAACTTCCTTTTGTTCCTTTTTATTTTTTTATTTTATGACACTAGAATAGTACATTGGAACATTTCTACAAAGTTCAGAATATTGATCGCCCGTTTTTCCGTTGATGTCGGGACGATATGTAATTGTGTCAGCTCCGGTATATTTTATCGGCATACAATCTGAACTGATTTTGTAAACTTCATTTGATGTGTAATTCAAAAAGTTGTTCAAAAATTATGTTCGTGAATGTTTTGTTTCAATGGTGACCACGTTTACTTTTTGCTTTACTTTGCTGATTCTCATAAAATTTCCACCATTGTTAATAACAATAAATGCATCGGTAGGCGCCGCCTAGTCAATAAATAACTTGTTAATAAGGGTGACCATTTCGGCGATATGCCAGAAAAATGTACGTGAAAGTTGGTTATGATGTATTTGTCGCTTTCTTTCCATATACAATACGTTACGATACGATACAATACAGTAACATTTATTACATAAACAAGTTACAATGTTTATAGCAAACAAAATACAATAGCGCTATACAAGCAGAGCGTAGAAGAGATACATGGATTTCCAAAAATATGCAAATATGACAAGAATGTATATAAAGGAACGAAAAAGTTATTATATGGGAATTGACAACAAAACAAAACACATACGCTCAACCTGATGTTGCGCAATAATCTTTGAGGGTAATTAATTGTACAGGGTGATATTAAGCCATGTTCCTGGTGAAAAGTATATTTCTACATTTGCTTCCTAAAATGGTATAAGCTCGTGAATTTTGTAAGCCTTTTTAATGTTGAATGGAGTCATCAATTAAACTATGCGTTTTTATGGTTTGATTTCATTGATATTTTAAAATGTTATAAACAACATAACGATCTAAATGTATGCATACTTTCATACACGGATACTTTCCGTAGTTCTGCAGGAAGAAATTTGTAAAAGAACCAGGGAAACCCCATTTTGTGATCAACAATCACAAAGTATAATTATTTTGTCAATTATAATTATATATTGAAACAGTGAAACGTTTAATTATAAATATTTTAAGATCAAATGTACAAGTGATGAGCACTTGTTGTATATTGATGGAACGCCCACCTTTCATTTTCCGTCGTATTTCTAATTATGATATGAATAATAATCTTCAAAGGCGTCATCGTCCCCTGGGTCGAATTCTGCAGGGCATTTATCATAAACGTTTACCTTGTCATTGGAAGATAACATTCAAATAAATTGTACTTTTAGCAATACGGTATGCTACTTGTCTAATTGTCTTTTTATCCATTGGCCAATCATCGTAACGAACGATAGCGACTAAGCTGTCGCTGATACGGCATTCTTACATCATAGAACATAACATAAATTTTGTTTTTGGATTTGAGCAAAGCTCCTCATCCATACAACATATGTACAACATATTTTCAAAGTACAAACAAAATAGCAAATTAGTAAGGTTAAGTAATGATAAAATATACAAAATAAACATACATGTACATGTATATGAAAACATGATAATGATTCATAATAAGGTGTGTGTCTTAGATAAACATATTGGTCGAGGAAAGAAGGCCTGGACCCTTACCCGAAGGTCGTGGTATCGACTCTTATCATGTGTATATATAGTTGAACCTCGAATTTCAAAATCCTTGTATTAGACGCAATTGTTGGTGAGTAACACAGGAAGCTCTCATTCTAGAGTGATTTATATTACATGTAGTGATGCAACATGTTTCCCAATCGATGCAAAATAAATGTTCAGTTTATTTTTTAACATTATGAGTTTCTTCCCTCCTTGATAAGAAGGGATAGCCGTTGACCATGGCTGGTGTTTTGTAGAGGCGTCTTTTTGCATTTGTTTCTGTGTGTCTCTTGTTAGAAACGAACAAACTGCATGATGCGTGTATGAGGTCGCACGGTCATGATACGTTCCTTGTCTGTTTTCCCCAAGTATTGTAGCAGTAATGAAATATGTTTTATATCAAAAGACCCCCCCCCCGGAATTTTGGGATCACAAAGGTTGCTTGATCAACCACCAGTTACCCCAGCAGGCTACAATGAAAGGCACGTATGTTTTACAAACAGTCCTTGCTCATATTGACATAAAGGTTTTCCTTTGCTTTTGAACCAACAAATTTAGTGTTCATTAATATTTAGGTTTGCACTTGTCAGTACTAAAATATATATTCATCATACAATACGCTTATTGGCATTAATTTCGGTATTGGCTGGTGTCGGTGAAAATATTTTGACTGTTTGTGGACCGACTTGTTTAAGAAAATCTGGCTAAAGTAGTAGAAAATGATACATTTTGCCTTTCGGAAATACGACCGAATAACGGTTATGGAAACAGCAAGGAAACAATCTGACAGTACATAAAATTAGTATATAACTGCATGTCTATTCACGTAATGATGTTTTCCTGTGGCATGCTACACTGCTTAAGACTAATTTTGACACAAAGAGATTACTACTTTCCAGAACACCAAAAAAATATCAACACTCACAAAAATAACGATTATCTATTGTATCTATCTGATCGTCTACACAGATTAAGATTGGAAACAAAAACATGAAATTAATGTGAATAAACAAAACTATATATATGTACAATGGTATATCGTCAGTGTTTGATACACAAGCAATACAAGGGCTCATATTCAAATTAGTTGTGTTAAATGTTTCCAAATGCTCTTGTCTTTTTTCACCAGTATTTATATTAGATATGTAAGTCAGTCATTTGTTCCACTAGTGTTCCTGGGTTATCGAACCAGCGTTAATCTGCTCCAGGGGTTCCATTTCACCCTGGAGCTGATACTTATGCAAGCAAAGGACAACTTCACCACATGCATCCGAGCTGAGAGGCAAATGGCTTTCAGTGAGTTATCTTTAGCCAAGTATTTGACTCAAAGAATTATTCGTGTTAAACTGACTGTTGCAATAACGTAAAGGGTACATACGTGTATGTTTAAGATTGGCCATAACAGTCTAATGTATATCATGAAGTAATTTATGGATAACAGTGTAAACCATAAATGTGCGAATTTAAACACAGCTTGCAAGCAAGTATATGTATCAATATACATGCACAACACGAATGCTAAGTGTCTGGATGCGTGGGTATGTGTGTGTGATGAAATGAAACTTGATTACTGTGGGTGATATCGATTCGATTTTATGGACAATGTAAAAAATATGAATTTAACCTATCCTAGCGATCATCAAGAACATCATAAAACATAATTACTTTCGATTCAGACTCTGAGAGTACTATTATGGTGTACGAGTATTGTGTGCGTATTGATCAATATTTTCAAACATATTTCATTGGATGACCAACTCACAATCACTCGACAACTGTCGTCGGGTTGATCAAATACGGACAATGCAAGGGTCCATATTATTATACACCTGCCTTATATCATCAGTTCCTTCAAATAACCAGGAATTTTGCGTTTGTCTCAAAATGTGTAAATTCGATGCAGCGGCTCTAGTGAACAAGCATTGCGTCAGAGACGGCAACAGGGCGAGAATTAGGTGTATCATGGACGCAGCACGGAATCTAGTCATAATGTTGATCAGGCAATGGCAAATGTCCCCGAATAATCAATCAGTTTTATCATGCAGTTACATTCAGACGTTAAATGTTCATGTAAATATCATGGAAATGATTCCTTTAAATTATGAATGAAAACGAAATTATGCAACATATAGTAATACATGTATTATCGTTCTACTTTTCAGCAGAAGCCATCACCATTATTACAATGGTTGAAATTGTTTGGAAAAGAACAAACAAAATCAAGAAAAGTCTATCAAGCACTTTTGCGAGCGTTTGCCAATCTTCAACAATATTTTCAGCACCCTTCTTGTTTTCCAAGTATTGCTGAATTCCAATTATATGGTCCAGTTGCTGACGAAGAATAAACATTCCCTCAGTATCTTTGACTGCGGTATTGTCCGAATGATGCCGCATGTCGGAACCGTACGCTTTGATATCGTTTGAATTCTGAAATATATTCAGATTTGTGTCTGCTTTCTGAACAGCGGGTGGAAATTCATTGAGTACATTCTCTTCGTCTGCTTTCTTGAAAGCATGTACTTTCTGAAAACAAGAAATGGTGTTTATTTCAGATTGTTCATAAACAACTTAATTTGTCATGCCCAATGAATGATGCCCCGATTGCACGTATGTTTAACGCTACGATTGGCAATAGATTATCGTAAAACCATAACATTTACATATATTGGCAGAAACATGTGTGCATTTTAACAGACGCTAATATATCGTATATTTCATGTTTGCTATCCGCATTTCAGTAATTAAGCTTTCGACATCTGTTCCTGACACTTACAGACCGACAAACGAAGGGAGAGCGCGTAAACGTCAAGCATGGGGGTCGCCCGAACTAGACAAGCATCAGATGGGAATCAGTAACATAGTTTGACTACAATGAAGTGTTCTGCTTAGAAATAGTTAGCGTAAGTGGCATCCAGTACGCGTGTTTACTTTCTAATTTCCATCATAAATAATTTTGAATAGTCTTTTACCGAGTTTTTCCTGGTGATACTTGTAGAGCCACGTGGCACAGGGTCTCCTTGCTTACTAGATCTCACTAATAAAAGCCAACCCAACCATTGCAAGAACACTTTTCGAACCCAGTCCGGCATTTTACGGCCATTGCCACCACGATGATGAACATTTAACACCGTCACCGTCATCACACAGGAGAACGAGACTAACAACATTGCACAGGCAAAATACATTCCTGAATGATAAACAGACAAAACTGGTGAAAGAAACTAACAGCATTGCACAGGCAAAATACATTCCTGAATGATAAACAGACAAAACTGGTGAAAGAAACTAACAGCATTGCACAGGCAAAATACATTCCTGAATGATAAACAGACAAAACTGGTGAAAGAAACTAACAGCATTGCACAGGCAAAATACATTCCTGAATGATAAACAGACAAAACTGGTGAAAGAAACTAACAGCATTGAATAGGGAAAATTAATTTTAAATATGTAAGAAAACTTATTTATACTAAGAGTAACGGCCTTATTATTGAGCTGGTTTTGATTTCGTGGTTGTAAAAATAGTAAACGTATGTGTTATTGTATAGTAGAGAATCCTTTGTTACCGATATTGTGAAACAAGACCTCTTACCTATGTATGGAAACGTCTCTGAAGTTGGTGGCATCGTTTCTGATACAATCAACATGAACACTGACAGTGAGAGTAGAACAGTAATTGCTAGTGATACTTTCTCACCGGAGTCTGGTGGCAATAGAAATCCGAGTACGGCCAATGAAGACATTAAGATACATGGGAAAATTAGATTCATCAAGTAGAACTGTGACCGTCGCTGTAGGTTGATATAAAATGTTACATCAGGATAGGGTTCCGGGCAGCAACCATAGAAAAATTCATGGCGAATCGCCGGGACATCTGCAGATATACATGAAAACTCGATTATTCGAAATATATCATTGTAAGCGTCGATAAGACATTATAAATCCATTTATCTATAAATCAGAATTAACATACGATTTCATTCGAGTAGGTCTAGTATCGTCTTGTATATCAGTTAAAAAAAATCACAAACTCCTTGGATCGATCATATTTCATTCATTGCCAGTCCAGTTAGATCAGTTGTTACAACGCTGTGCTGTCACCAAGAAGGTTCGGGTTCGACTCCCGAGCAGGGCAAGCCATATCCTTCTGCGACATTTGGCTACGGTGAATTGTCCTCTTATCCACGCGGGGTATTTGTTAGCTACTTGCGAAAATGTAATTATTAGTACATGTATTGGCACAAAATTTATTCCAGAAAACAAGGTCAACTGAAAAGATGTTGAAAATGGCATTAAGAAGAGAAGTTGCAACAGGGAACGCACTTTACATAAGACAGTGCCTCCCCGCACAGATCACCGGGAAAACCACAATCCATAAAACATAAGGCACTTGAGTAGGCTCATTGGTACATACGTAAGGGAACAGGGGCGCAAGGAATGGCCTTACCGACCATAAGGAATAACTAGGAGAATCAAAAAGTGGGGGATTAATTGATGGATCAATAAATTAAATTACTAGATTAAAGACAATAAAAAGAATAGCTAATTCGTTACTGCTCAGTTTATGTATCCACTTCTGGTATGCCTATTGTTGACAAAGAACTAACGCAAGCAGTATAAATGAAGAATATTTTTTTTGTCAGAAAGAGTGTTTCACATAACTAAAATAAGAAAAAGTATAGACAAATAAAATGTATTACAGAAAACTAACTATACAATAGGTTAAGAATTGACAAACTAGTCTAATAAACAATTACGTGTGAGAAAAAGACTAATTCTACATAATCTGAATAAAATATACAGAACATAGACGATAATCACCAAGAATTTCCCACTCGCCACATTCTTTATATGAAGACATATCAGCACTTGCGTCCATGGTGGAAAAGTTTAGATCGAGACCATGAAACGACCATGACCCGTATGTTAGTAAACCTACAAGAGTAATACAATGCTCTGCATAAGAGGTGCGCAAACAAAATATAGTTATCTATCTATGAGATACTGCATGCATTTACCAAGTATTTCCCATTCACCATTCTCCTTATAAGCCCCAATGTCCATCGTTAAATCTGTGTTTGTTACGTTTAGATCTAAGCCATGTGAGGCCCAAGACCCAAACGTTAGTATACCTGAAATCATACATGTTGGCATAGTTACACAGATGTCTGACTTTTGCATCGTCATCATGCTCAAAACTTCTTACGCAGCTGGACATATTGAATCCTGGGCCCTGGATTTTAACGGATACTTACACTCAGCACTAAAATCTCAATGAACGCAAAATGTGTCTTTATGGATTTAAAATGTGTTCCTTATATCCTATTGTTTGTTATATCAGTGTTCGTTATAAGCATATTGTAACTACTCGAGTACTTAAAAACACCTTACGCATACTCTATGTATAATGATAATAAATATGATCACAGTTATTTGCTGAATAAACACGTGTATATGCAACCCAAATCATTTATTCACACGTAAAGTTAAATGCATTGTTCTGTATATGAATGTACTATGCTTTGTTTGCTTATGTTCTCGAGTAAAATTGTGGTCTACAATCAGTATTAGCCTGTCCACTGCAAAGGGAACATTCCTGCAAATGCACCCGAGTCAAAGAACTTAAGATATATTACTGGTTTCTTCAGTCAAACCAGGAAAGGATAAGAAAAGACAATGATTTACGTATTGGAATTCATGTGTTCTACCGTCTAATATAAACGTTCAAACAATTGTTTTTCGGCACTGCCGTATTAACAGTCATGGCCTTGCTATTTGCATATCAGTGTTGTGTAAACCAATCGAACAACTTTTTCTTCAACCGAACAACGTTTTTAACCTTGACGCAGATTGGTTAACCTTTCGATAAAGGGAACGTTACCTTACCGAAATGCACTGAATTTCTGTGAATGTATCGAAATCCATTAAGGATCTGGGGTGACAAACAATCGTAACATCTCGGCAAAATTGTTTATGTTGCACAACAAATCGTAACCTTCAAATTGCGCCGACCATCTGTTTTCAAGATAATTATTGTTGTGATGTAGTGACGTATTTATAATATATATGTGTCAAGCTGTGTCCATTAATTAGTTTACAGACTATTGCATAACCTTTGGAGACAAACAAATGAGCAGTTAGTCTGAATTTATTTGACCTGTGGCATACGGTTAAATAAACATTCCGTATGTCAAAGTGAAGTATGGTGTCGTTGTATGAACATATATTTAAAGACTGAAGGAAATATCTACTTCAGTTTTTGAAAGATTATATAACAGTTTTGTCCCAATATATGTAATGTAGAGTACCATCATTGAAAACCTGACAAAAGGACATTTAATTTTGATTGTCTATGGTATGTTTAGCCAGGGAACTTTCAATATGGCAGTAAATTGCTGGGTCACAGGTACCTTAAATCATTACAGCGATGTTTGTGGCATAAGTATACCACATATGAAAAATGTACTAATACGAAATACAACATAGCCATTGTCTACCGTTCGTAACACATACGACAGTAGATATGTTCTGTATAAGGGCATGTTCCAGAGTCGTGTTATGGTTTATTTAGTCTTAGAAATCAGACAATAGTTTTTCTATCCTGTAACTTTTAGAGATAATACCATAAAATGTATCATACATGTTTGTTTGTCGAATGGAAAATAGGTAACATCGACTTTACACAGACTGGATATGACGCTGGGAAAGTTGTATGTTATGGTACCGTCCGGGTACACAGTAGGTCGGTAATCAGATGCCCCACCCAGACCGTTCTCAGCACTGAAATAAATGACGAATGATTTAAATGTATAATTTGATGTAGACAAATGTATAATACATTTTGTAGTAAAATGTGCCTACTACATTTGTACATTGAGTAAATTGATAAAAGGTTCAAATGTATACATTGCAAGCATCGCATAAACAAGGGTATATGTCAGAACAGATGTGCGTTTTTTTAGAGGTAGGGGAACTAAGCGAGAACATTTTGGTAAGGTAGAAAATGAGTCCATAAAAAGCTCGAACGCTTAGCTAGCAACAAAATGGCGTCCACAAGACCAGACGACATTGTTCCACATGAACGTCATTTTGTTTAGCAAAACTAGCACTGTCAGATCACGCTACCTTTTTTAAAGATAAAAGAGAGAGAATACGTAACTACAGGGAAAGCCACATACAAAGACTACCTTTCCCTACGTTTAAGAAACGTCATCGCCATTTTTCTTACGTAGCGCTAGGTAGAATTATATTGTTCCTACCTCTAAAAACGCGCCTTTGAACGTGAGTTCGTTTCATTTCAGATTCGTTCCAACATTGGTTCATTTATGTTACACTTATAGATGTTCCATTGATTGTGAAGCATGTTATTACATATTATATTAATCACTCTCGGTGACTGCTTCTGGTGATACTCATGGCTCTATTTTCAATTACTAATCAAGAACTCAAAGGATCTAGCTCTGGTCAAAGGTAAAAGCCTGCCAGTTCTATTTCACATACATGTAGTTTTAAAAAACTGCTTGATACATCTCCTTGTGATTTTGTCATTTCAGTAAGTCATAGTATTAATGTTTCAAGAGAACTGAATATCGACAAGTGTCGATGTTGACCTATCACAGTCAAGTTTATCGTTTCAGATCACTTTGTCATGTACTGAAGATTCCCCAAATACAAAATGGCGGATTATGTCTTTTGACCAATATATAAACTTAAATGCTACAACTCCAATATTGCATAGATTTATCTGAACCACATTACAAAAGTCCAACGGTTTTGTCTGACTTTTATGAAAGGCAAGTACTGTCCTTACTTGTCATATAAGGTAATGTCTGGAATCCACAGTTGACTGTAGGGTACCACTAAGTTCTTTAGTTCATATTCTGTGACATTCCATGATAAACGACAATCAATCCAGGACTGAAAACAATATGACATCTGGCATGGGGAACTCATTATTTACCTATACTGTTAAACAGGTGTTATTCACGATAATGTAATTTTCGTGTTAATGCGCGAATCCATTAATTCGCGATTTATATTACACGATAAATTTTACTCCTAACAAAACTAAATAAAAAAGTGAGCCATTATCGAGAATTGTTCATGTCGCGAATTATTTCAGAATTAGACTTTCGCGAAAACTTCATGATGCGAAAATAAGTTGTTTTTCAGTATAACAATTTATTTAATATCAACTGTGATTAAAACATTTTGTTTATTAATTTTGTAAAACATCTTCTTTAGAAAAAAAACATTCCCGGTGTGACCGTGACCTCCGCTTAAAATATGAACCAATCAAATCGTCCGATGTGTTGCATTTTTAAACAACGCGCTTCATATACAACATTTGATTGGTCTAAATGTAGGTCAAATCAATATTATTCCGCTACGACGAATCAAAATAAATATTATACAGCTACCCCGAAAAATACCTATGCATCATGCGAACACGTACGTTGAAAGCCCAATGCGTATACAGTATGTATTTCAAAAGTGGTATACAGTTATTATCTTAAAAACACGACATACTCATCAAAAGTGATAATCCAAAAATACTAATTAACACAGTGTCTAAAAGCTACTGGATACAAATCTTGATGATTTTTATTGCGGTAAGTTATAACTTATATCATCCAAATGAATTTAACTATCGAAACAATGTTATGAAGATTCTCATTAATACAAATAACGGGTTAGCTCTTTTGACCAGTATATTTAGGCAATACTCAACATGAAATAAAGATTAAACTACCGACCATGTTATGGACACGTCCACGTTGTTATCAGCTATGTATCTGCATGATAGCAGTTTTGGTACCCCCTTCCCCGATAAGTTCGTAAAAGTATTACAATTAAGGAGTACAAAAAGTTTAATCCTAAATATAAAATGAAATGTGGTTCATCTAATTCGTAGTTTATACGTTACAATCGTACTTACCAAGCGAAGCCATATGTTTGATTCCAGAATTTGCTTAGGCTCGTTCTGTAAAGAAAATAATATTGTCAGAATGAAATAAGTGATCAAGTCCTGGGTGTTCGATGCTCCCTAAAATCTAAATACATCATAGCCAATTAGGCAAGCGCCAAGTTAGCTTTAACAGAGCTTTGAGAAACTGGACACTGAAATAAGAGGGACAAGTATTTAGAATGAAACTATTACATGAGACGAATGATTGTTTTGCGATATGTCGGTCATACGCATCGTATTCTCCTACATCTTTATAATTTTAAACAAAATAGTCTAAAGTGTGAAAATAAGGGTTTGGTGTGATATAGTGTCAATGTTTTACCAAGGAGTAGGAAACTATAAGCCATCACGATAATATTGCAAGAAACTTATTTCTGTGATACGTTTTCGTAAGAAGCGAAATGTTATATAAAATTTAGCAATACTTTCATGCGGACTGTTTCTAGGGTATTATAGACAGAAACAATCGCTAAGTATTGGAAAGGAATATGTATTCAAAAAAGGCAAATAATAGGACTACATCGCCCTATAATACTCTATCTCGAAATACTTCCGAGATGTGATGACAGAGTCAGTGACTAAATTTTACCATTATCACTAACATTTCATTGTCTTGAATTAAATATAACATGTCCAGGTAAATAGTAAGAAGTAATACATAATTAATATTAGTATGGTATATACGCAGTTTCAGAAGCCTCGGGGCACTTAATAATTGTGCGGTTAAATGTCGTTCACCTACATTACGAAACCCTTAAGATGGCGCAATACGATAAGAAGCGGTGATCGTAAGGTCAATCTGTTGAATAATATTATGCTGAAACGACACCACAGACGTCGTTATTCGACCTAGATCTCGTACAATCGAATGCAGGGCTTGTGGTGACATGTGTCTTGTTCGTGTATGTGAATACAGATCTACATTGTAGTATTAAACCCAGAGCTAGCACTGACATGGACATGGGCCACAGCAAAACATATCTGCAATCGAAAGGAGCTAGCCCGTATATCACCATTCGTCAACGTTACATTATCTTTGAATACAGGTTTATGAGCGAAACCAGAGCTAACACTGACATAGACGTATGCACGTGTCCGCGGTAAATACATATCTGGATTCGAATAAGTGCATAGTCAAACAAAGTTTCTGAATACTAGTATTTTAATATAGATAAAATGTTTGCGTAGGAGCAGAACTCGGTTGCAAACCACTTATCAAATTGAGATTGTGCTCAAGTCTGATTATAGTTCATTTGTTGTATGATGACAATTGTGCAACAAGCAATCGCACAGTTGACTGTGGTGCATCGGTGTCTAATAGTCTATATCTAGTCGACATGCCATCTCTTCTGGTCGGCTGTGTGTGCTATAATTCCAAGTTTTGGAATTTTTTGAGTTTAAGAAAAATCTTAATTGAAAACTTTTGTGAATCCAGTGCCTGATTGATACTGGTTGGCTACCAAAGAACACTGGTTACTGTGATAACCTGTAAAGTGTATCATGTATTATGTCATGTTTAAATTGATTTGTTTGATGTCATTGACACCTACCTCACATATCTAAATGTTTATATAAAAATTATGTATATATAATCTGTAATATGTGTATGGGCCGGAGGCCTTTTTGCCCTATAAACTTGAAGAAACTTGTGATAAAGACAAGTTACCTTCGTATATAAATGAAATACTCTTGAAGAACGGCGTGAAACAAGAACACAACAGATTTCCGAGTGGCTTAATCTGACATTAACGCAGTTAGTGCAAAACTCTGGTTGTAAGAGTATGGATTGTAATGAAGTAACACGATCTCTCGTCAAACAAGGCAACTGACTGCAAGACGACTAAACAATAGGTTGAAATAAGAACATCGTGTGTTCCAAGTAAACAATAGTTATAGAATAGCCGCGTTGTTTGATTTGCACTATGAATCGAAAACAAATTCAGATGATACACATCAATGGTAATGTTAAACATCACTGCATAAGTTTATTGACTTGATTTGACTTTAGTTATAGATAGTTGGAATGCGATCAATGTTTGGTCAGGAATAAAATCCAAAGGCGAAAGCGAAACGAGTCCATCTGCATCTTGATCCATGTACACATATGAACGCCGTTGTACGATTTCCTTTCCAATCTCTTCTTTATCTGACGTCATTTCCACAAAATGCCACATGTGATGTCACTATTTGCAAGCAGGAGACGATATTTACTCCATATGGTCACTTCGTTTTTATATTGCCATATGGGGCAAGTATTGCGTACTGTCAGTACATGGTGACGTCACATGTGACGTTTTCTGGAAATGACGTCACTTACAGAAGATGTTGGAAATCGTACAGCGGCGCTAATATATCGAAATTTGAAATTATGTATATATTTATTTGCTGAGTAGGCCATTTAAAGCGGCATGATAGTTGTCTCTTCTTTGAAGGCTGTATGGTAGTTTAAACCAAGTAAATAACAAATCATTTGAGAAAACGACTTTCTTTCGCTTGATATTGTCGCGTTTCTGGGCCGAGAGTGGCCGATTTAGATATCAGAACGAAAGTATTTTCCGGAAGACAGGTCGAAGTTGAAAGTTTTATTTCTTACGAAATACGTCACATTCAGTGAAATAAAAAATAACCTTTCTCCACTCATGTACTGTACTGTTAATTACTTAACCTTTTCAAAACGTTGTACATGTACTACTATTATTGATACAAAACAGATGTCTTCAATGTCATTAGGATATGTTATCATAATAGATTTATTATATGATATTCCAAACTGTAACTGTCATTCACCGGAAAAGATCAATAATTATAATCACTATCGTACACGTTTATACTGAATACTATTTGTACTTTGTACACATGTGACTTTATATTATATTATCTGTATTATATATGTGATTCATGGGTCAAAGGCCTACAAATTGTAATTAAACTATATATCTAATAAAAAATATTTTCCTCGGCAAGGATGTCGCTGTCTTGCATCAAAATATGTAAAAATACCACCAAACTTCCAAGTTATTGAAAAGCACAGTACTGGAATTGCATTGGCACAGAAAGAGCGTGCAAGATGTCTATATTTTTAAAACATGCACACAAAGTAGAATCAAGTTTTTTATCTCTCTTACGTACGTGCCGATGAGAAGAATAACAAGCATACTTCAGACATGTAGTTTTACTTGGTGTGTAAAAACACGAAAGTTCGTAATTTTTCCCTTTTTCAAATACACTCTATTAGCAGCATCTTGAAATGGAATCGGAAATTGCATATCTACACACCGGATTTCTAGCCAGTTTTTGTAGGCAAACCACGCCCTATCATATGCTAGAAGAATATATATTCTTAACGTATCAGACGAATTCTAACGTTATGTAGTTGATTCCAGAAAAAACTTACCAGATCTAAAATTTGTCTTAAAGCGATGCCGACTTTAAGCTGTACAGCTGAATTCACGTCACACTTCGGCATTAGTGCTGCACTGTAGTTGGAGAATAATTTATCATACAATTCTGCAGTTTTCTCCATACTCCCATGACAAACTACAAATATAACAATTAAATAAATTAGTCAATTAAAAAAGATAAAGAATATTACGCGGAGCTTTCAACCTTGCCACCTTCTTCAACGACATTCATTAAATAATGATACAACTAAGATAGCAACGAACAGTGAACTCTCGCTTAAAGAACACATCTACAAATAAATACAACCACTTTAACGTTTAATAAGACTCTTTTTCATAGACCGGTTTTCAATTTTTCCCCACATTTAAACTCAATAATCTGAACATTTTGCAACATTCGTTTGAGCGAATGGTTTTCTTAATTAAAGTTTCAGTCTATATTGATTAATATAGATAAGAAGAAGAAGAAATGAGTTTTTGAATATTTTTAACATGGGATAATGTTGCAGTCATAGTTTAAAGCAGTATATTTTAATGGACAATTAGACATTGAAAATAATATTGACCTGCCATAGATGATAGATAAAACCGCAATGCAGGACGGGGAAATGTGTTTCTTCTGATTGTGCTTTCATTGATGTAAAATTATGGGACAATGTTACAGTAATAGTTTATAGCAGTGTTTTTAATCGTATTAATGTTTTGTTTTATTTCAAACCTTTTTTATTGACTGGCTTGTCGCACCACACTGTATAACAGGGAAAATGTATTTCTTTTAAATGTGCTGCTGTAAAATTGGAAATTTAAAGTGGATAGGCTGATGACAGATAACTAGTAATCGTTACGTTCAATGAAAGCCCCCCTCCCTTTGATTGGCCTGACAAAACAATGACATCAGATATGTTTGCACAAGTTTGCCATGGCGCAGTCATGGGCTTTTTTACAAAAGAGACTAGTAATGGCTAAACAATGTTATATGTGTACACTATCAACTATTAATTAGGAGTGGCCAATCCATGTATTACTCAAAAAAGCTTGGGTAAATATAATAGAGAAGTTTTTAAACAAGAGTATAGTTATTTCATGCAATGAAAATTGACCTAGTTGTTCGAAAATTCGCTTCACACGCAGCAAATGAGAATAATGCGTGTTAAATTACGTTTGCACATGGGAGTGTCTGCCAAACAAACTTGAGTATTTCATGGAACTTCAAACAAAAAATGATAATTGGTATAATGATTAATTTGATCACCCGGTATTAATTCCGGTTATCCGTTAAACTGAACCGTTCCTTTCGTTTGATTATGGCATTCCACTTGTACTTTTGAACCCGCCAGAGATGGCTATATATGGAGCAATCCGACGTTAATTAGTTCAATCAATCTTATTAAAATGGTGTTCATAACGAGCAGTTGTACTCGTACTTTGCGCTATTTGATTCATGGGTACGTAGAGGTGTCGAAACCGAAGTTGTCTTAATGATGGTCGGAAAGTTGTTCGCAAACATGACATATTGAAGTAATAACATGCCTTATGATTATTGTTTAATTGAATTTAATAGAACAGAACATATTATTTATGCATTTAAGCAAAGCTTCTCATCCATACAACATATGTACAACAAGTACAAACAAAATAGCAAATAAGTAAAGTTAACTAATGATGAAATAAATAAATATAAAATAAAAATAAACATATATGAAAACATGATAATGATTCACAATAATGTGTGTGTGTGAGAGTGACAAGAATAAATTTATCATTTCAAATAAAATAAAGTAAAACAATGATAACATCAAATCAAACAAATATCGAGTTGTGCTTATATTGAATTGTTATTTTCCTCGTTTTATGTCAGTCAAGTCCATACCGTATAGGAAATGCGTTGTGAGTAATATTTAATCGGAATTAACTAATAATTAAAAAGAAATAATCATTAGTTTATTAGTTATATTGAATTGTTTTTGTTTCATACAAATTTGTATTCAGGTTGGTAAGCATTTGATTTCCACCATATACTCGTAATGAACAATAGTATGTTTGCTATGTGTAAATAAACAGTGATAGAAGCCTAAGTTATATCGCTAAGTGTGTATTGATACATGGACCGTAATCATAATTATTGGTATGTTGACATAAAATGTGGTATCCATGGAAACAGATGAGCATCAACAAAACAACAAACGGAGAGTAAACAAATCACATCTGATTATATTAGGATGGTATAAAACAGCACAACGACAACAAACATGTCAATCAATGTTATAACTTAGAGTAATTTTTAAGTAAAATATTCACAATAAGCCCGTATTTTTGGAGAAAAAAACAGACTATTAAGCTATTAGTCTTATAAGCACAATTTGTTATTATGATATATGTATATTGTGGTTTTATTAACAGCGAACGTATGAATATATTACCTGGACCGTTACATTTCAAAATATGTGTATTGAAATGTTCGCGTTTGTCCGTAAGCACGACGGAGAAAAAGCCGCGGTTGTGTTTTGATAGAAAAGTAAACCCAAACAGCAGTTATAGCTTTACACAGGAGAGCATTTCCTTACCTGAATCGGTATGGATCGATCCTGAAAGTTCATGCACCTGTTCGCGGTCAATCTAACAGCACTATATACATTTGTATGTGAAGAAGTAATAAATAAAGTTTAATGTTCGATAACCTTTTGATTTTACTACTAAGTTCGCTTTTATACTGTATAGCCCTTTATTTCTAGGGGGGGATTTAGAGTTCTCCTTATTGGCGGTGTTTAATTTTGGCGCATTAATTTTCCAAATTAACAAATGGTACATAAATTAGTTACACTATAGCGCCAAATGAAAAACCCGCCAATATAATCCGCTAAACAGTATATTATAAGCGACTCTAACAGTTAAATCAAAGGTTATCGAACGTGTATAAATTACTTGTACACTGTAATTGTCATGTAGGAGGATGGGTTGAATTTACATTTTAGGAAAATACAGTTATGAAAAAGGGGATAGTGTATATCATTAATTACAGTTACACAGGTTGACGTTTTGACGTTTTGTAATATACAGCGACAAATTTTGACGCAGAACATTAAGTAGGGTAAACTTTTCTCTCAAGAGTTACAAGCTTTTAGTAGAATTAATATTTGTTACACAAACATTACATAAATTATTTACAAAACGCATTGTGTTATTTGTACGTCATATTTCTTTCGTTCAAAATGAATTGATCATAACGTACACATTGATTATAATAAGGCACGCTTTATTTGTTCAGTTTTTAAATTGATACGCATTTTGTTCAAATAAATCTATTTTACATCGATTATGAAACAAGTAAACCACTTAATATATTAATAAATCTCGAAGACTTCTTCCTGGGTAACTGAACAGTACTTGCCCCAAATTCAGGGATTGTCACGAAAAAACGTGATCATCGCATGTGACTCGAACTCACGACCTTCCAAGCACGTGTGTGTGTTGACTATCAGCCCTGCGTTCAGTTACGGTTTGTTTTGTATCCCTTGTCCATCGTATCACATTGGCTACACACGGGAACCAAATTGCAAAATGCTACGAAACGATAGGGCTGATAGCCGTAACTGAACGCAGGGCAGGTTTTAACGAGATATATCTTGAAAAAAGTTGGTCGGCGCAATTTGAAGGTTAATATGTGTTTTGAAACATAAAAAGTTGCCGTGATGGTACGATTGCTGGTCATTCCAGATCCAAAATGAATTTCGGAAAATTCAGTGGATTTCGGTAAGGTAACGTTCCCCTTATCGAAAGGTTAACCAATCCGCGTCAATGTTACAAACGTAGTTCGGTTGAAGAGAAGTTGGTTTAATGGTTAACGTAAGATTTGATTGGTTTTCACAACACTGATATGCAATAAGTAAAGCCATGTTAGTACGGCTGCGCCGAAAAAAACCTCATAGTTTAAACAAAGGAGGCGTTTACGATGTTCAATCACGCGTGCCTTCAGTTACTAGTATACATACAATTCTCAAAAAATCATAACGCAAATTTTTAATGTATATTTACAATGACTATCAAAGTTATTAAAAACCGACATTTGCATTGGGTTTAATTAAACAAATAAAAACAATTCAAGAATTTAATCATATCCAGTGCAAGAGAAATGTGTGATATTGAAAAAAATATCAAAGAAATATTATGCTCATATTTTGTTCATTACCTAACCAACAATGGGGAATATACTTAATATAGTTAATACGTCAACAAATATGCAATGTAGCGGAACCATGGTCCAGTGGTAACGCGCTGGACTAGTAATCCATGGATCGCAGGTTCGATACCCTGCTCCGGCACTAACTGTACTAACAATCTGTCGGATGAGAATTTGAAAAACCGAGGTGCTTCTGGAACTGAGGCATCTTCTGTATCATGCACTATCCTTCTCAAATCTTAAAGGACTAACATGCTTCCGGAGGCGTCGCCCCATATAGGAAACCGGTGGTGACAGTAAATAAACGCAAATACGACACAAAAACATGCCTTATCAAAGAATACACGTATGATGTATTTATATGTATTTATTGAAGAAAGAAGTTTGTATTACCATAATGTTTTTTTAACAAATAGTCTGATAGTAATATGATAAAACAATATTGTTTTAATAGGTCATACATTGAAATGGTTCTTATTAATGATGTTTTAGCCTATATAAATTCTGGATGAAGCTCATTTAAAAATAGGTTCTGATGAGTCAGATATGTATTTAAGTTACTAAGTATGTTTATCAAAGACATTCGATTCCCTCCATTAAGAATTATCTACTTTTATATGGTAAACAATGTTCTTTTCAACTGGAAAGCGATGAATTAATTGCACAATGTATTTACAACAACATCTATGTTAAACCATAGCATAACTTTAAAATATTCACAAACCTGTAAAATAACAAAGAACAGAAAAGAATATCCATTTCATAGTTGAAGTCCCCATTTTAGTCCCTTTCTAGGTACTACAACACAGTCTTAGCTCCTCTGTTGCTGAAAGTTTGTGCCGAACTAAAACTCAACAGATTCTAATTATATTCCATTGACCAGCTAATTGTTCACACTTTTAAGAGGTTCGTCCTTTTTCCAGACTTTCCAATGAAAATTTCCATAGCCTCTTCAACTCAGGAAATTTGCCAAGTAAATATTGAAGGCATTTGTCAATATTAACAAATCATTACTCTTTAATTCAAAGTCTTTAAAGAAATATTTTGCTTTTAATTGGAACATGGGACATCTAATTGATTGATGAGTTTTCCATTTGGGAATTTAAACAATTGAACGAACAAATTATATACCGTCTGAACGCCCATTGTCCGATAAAATCAGTTAGTCCCATAGTGTTGAAGTTCACAGATTTGGAATGAGTCCGATTGAAATGAGTATAATAGATTTGCTCTCTCGAGACACAATTTTTAATGAATTAAATCGATTTGTCCTTGAATGTTATTTAATATTTATGATATACTAAGTCTAAACGGAATGATTACTTCGAATATGACAACATTAGAGAGAGATTTTGAAAGTAGTAGGGCGTTGATTGATTGTCGATTCAAAGTATACAAGGTGTTAAAATGACAATGAACTTTTCGGCTTTACAGTCTGTCGAAATTCACGAAATCCAAGAATTTCTTCCCATTTGGGTGGCTGCATTCTGCAAAATTCTTTTCAACCATCCAGTCATTATATGGAAGTAAAACAGAGAGTCCATGAATTTGAAGCAAACCGAATTTCGCCGAGTTCTTTAGGTCATAATCATTATATACCTTGAGGTGACTGTGAAGAATACGGTCTTGTGAAAAATGAAAATGTCGAACGAATAAGTGATATTTTTATACATGTATTGGATATTGTCATTCGTGAAGCGTTTATTTATTAAAGTGTCATCCCTACTTACATGGCCAGTCATTATTGACTTATTAGACACCTACCTTCTGAGCACAGTTACTCCCAGAGGCATATTCTTTGATACCAGGCACCAGGCAGGTAGGCACATGGTAACCATAATTTAACAGTACTAGCTGGCGGCTCGCCAACCGGCCATGTCTGAACGTACCCATACCGGTATTCGAACATTTGACCTCCTGCTCCAAAGGCTGAATTTCACTACAATAAAATATCACTCAAAGGCCACGTCAAACTTAAGACCATCACATTAATAAGACCTATTGGCATGGAACAGTTTCCAATAACTGAATAATAAGACCACCTAATGAATAAGATCGACTTACTTCAGAAGCAATGATGGTCTTAAAACAGAGATTGCACTGTAATTAGAGTAATAATAGGTCTAAGGATTAAACTGAGACCATTTTGTTAACACTGGTCACATTCACCCACATATACATGTATGTGTTTTATAAAGGCAAAATATGCTGGATGAAATAACTTAATAAACATAATCCTCTTTTCAATGTTTGCCCCAGGGGGTGGGGATACACGGGAGGGTTAGACAGAAGATGGTTTTCGACAGGTGGACATTTGGCACGCCGAATGATTCCGGGTTCCGGGAAAAATACTTTGGCCGGATTTTTAATGGAACCCGAAAGCGGGAAATTAGCATCTCCGGGAGCAAAATATTGATAAGTGCATACATCTACTAAAAGTAGTGCAGGAAATGGCACATAAAAAGCGAACAGTCACTCAAAAGTACATGGTGACCTATTAATAAACGTATTAAATGTTCTTCTTTCTATTAATTAGTTAGTCAACATATTTATGTTAAATAACATTTCAAGGAATCGTATATCTATTTTTGTAAAGTGCTAGCTATTTTACCAAGAACAATAAATCTACAATTACAAGAGCTTTCATCAAAGTCGTTATATAGGGTATTTCAAAAGCTGCCAGACAAAGCGATAGCAAGCACGGATAGCACCGTCATATTGCAATTGTGGTCAGAAGTGAGAAATAAACAGACGTTGTGTCTCGATTACAATTATATTTAGCTTCTTTAGAAAACACACAATAAAAAACACTTGGCTGAATTTTGTCGATACTCAAAAACCTTACTTGTGTTCAATGTACCTTTATAAGTTGTAATTATTATTTCTTGTAAACATACTTTCTTTATATCATTTACGAAACACGCTGTGAGTATTTCATACTCTCTCAAACGTGCACGTCGGATACAGACAACTACCACTCTAGCACTCTATCAATAAATATTCCATTAACTCATTAAACAAACTAGGCTTGAACATTGACTTATTATAATCGAGCACTGTGAATAAGCAGCAATTAAATCGGTAATGCACTACTGTGTTCTGTTTCATAAAACATATATCAACTGAGATCTGTCGATTAAAATTTTATGTAGATAGTCTTCTTTTTTACACACTGCGAAATAATTAAAACACTGCATTAAAACTTTTCTTAAATATTTGAATACAGCCCTAGTAGCGAACTATTTTTTTTATCTATCTATACTCACAAAACAACAAAAGTCTTCTAGGGGCGGGACAGGTGTCCAATCCTCTCCCCCGGAGGTAAGAGTGCCTTCCCTTTATAATCAGGGGAGATCACTCTGAAAAACTTAAAATTAAGTCGGAAGGAGTGACTTCCCTTTATAACAAGGGAAGATCACTCTGAAAAACTAAAAATTACAGTCAGTAAGAGTGACTTTACTTTCTAATCAGGGGAGGTCACTATGACAAAGTTTAGAATATAATACGGTAATAGTTACTCTGAAAAACTTAAAATTAAGTCGGAAAGAGTGACTTCCCTTTATAATCAGGGGAGGTCATTCTGAAAAACTTAAACTATAGATCGGTTAGAGTGACTTCCCACTGTAATCAGGGGAGGTCACTCTGAAAAACTATAATAAAAGTCAGTAAGAGTGACTTCCCTTTATAATCAAGGGAGGTCAATCTGAAAAACTTTAAATTAAATCGGTAAGAGTGACTTCCATTTTAAAATCACGGGAGATCACTCTGAAAAAACTTAAAATTAAATCGGTAAGAGTGACTTCCATTTTAAAATCACGGGAGATCACTCTGAAAAAACTTAAAATTAAATCGGTAAGAGTGACTTCCCTCTAAAATCAGGGGAGGTCACTCTGAAAAACCTCAAATTAAGTCGGAAGGAGTGACTTCCCTTTATAATAAGGGGAGATTACTCTGAAAAACTTAAGATTAAGTCGGAAGGAGTGATTTCCCTTTATAATCAGGGGAGATTACTCTGAAAAACTTAAGATAAAGTCGGAAGGAGTGACTTCCCTTTAAAATCAGGGGAGATCACTCTGAAAAACTAGAACATAAGTCGGAAGGAGTTATTTCCCTTTTAAATCAGGGGAGATCACTCTGAAAAACTTAAAATTAAGTCGGAAGGAGTGACTTCCCTTTATAATCAGCGGAGATGACACTGAAAAACTTAAGATTTAGTCGGAAGGGGTGACTTCCCTTTAAAATCAGGGGAGATCAGTCTGAAAAACTAGAACTTTAGTCGGAAGGAGTGACTTCCCTTTATAATAAGGGGAGATTAGTCTGAAAAATTTAAGATTAAGTCGGAAGGGGTGACTTCCCTTTAAAATCAGGGGAGATCACTCTGAAAAACTAGAACTTTAGTCGGAATGAGTGACTTCCCTTTTAAATCAGGGGAGATCACTCTGAAAAATATAAATTAAGTCGGAAGGAGTGACGTCCCTTTAAAATCAGGGGAGATCACTCTGAAAACTTAAGATTAAGTCGGAAGGAGCAACTTCCCTTGATAATCAAGGGAGGTCACTCTGAAAAACTTAAATTAAATCGGTAAGAGTGACTTTCCTTTAAAATCAGGGGAGATCACTCTGAAAAACTAGAACTTAAGTCGGAAGGAGTGATTTCCCTTTAAAATCAGGGAATATCACTCTGAAAAACTAGAACTTAAGTCGGAAGGAGTGATTTCCCTTTATATAATAAGGGGATATCACTCTGAAAAACTTAAGATTAAGTCGGAAGGAGTGACTTCCCTTTATAATCAGGGGAGATTACTCTGAAAAACTTAACATTAAGTCGGAAGGAGTGACTTCCCTTTAAAATCAGGGGAGATCACTCTGAAAAACTAGAACATAAGTCGGAAGGAGTGATTTCCCTTTTAAATCAGGGGATATCACTCTGAAAAACTAGAACATAAGTCGGAAGGAGTGATTTCCCTTTTAAATCAGGGGAGATGACTCTGAAAAACTTAAAATTAAGTCGGAAGGAGTGACGTCCCTTTAAAATCAGGGGAGATCACTCTGAAAACTTAAGATAAAGTCGGAAGGAGTGACTTCCCTTGATAATCAGGGGATGTCACTCTGAAAAACTGAAATTAAATCGGTAAGAGTGACTTCCCTTTAAAATCAGGGGAGATCACTCTGAAAAACTAGAACTTAAGTTGGAATGAGTGATTTCCCTTTTAAATCAGGGGAGATCACTCTGAAAAACTTAAAATTAAGTCGGAAGGAGTGACGTCCCTTTATAATAAGGGGAAATCACTCTGAAAACCTTAAATTAAATCGGTAAGAGTGACTTCCCTTTAAAATCCGGGGAGATCACCTTGAAAAACTTAAAATTAAGTCGGAAGGAGTGACTTCCCTTTAAAACCAGGGGAGATTACTCTGAAAAACTATAAATTAAAACGGTAAGAATGACTTCCCTTTAAAATCAGGGAATATCACTCTGAAAAACTAGAACTTAAGTCGGAAGGAGTGATTTCCCTTTTTATTAAGGGGATATCACTCTGAAAAACTTAAAATTAAGTCGGAAGGAGTGACTTCCCTTTATAATCAGGGGAGATTACTCTGAAAAACTTGAGATTAAGTCGGAAGGAGTGACTCCCCTTTAAAATCAGGGGAGATGACTCTGAAAAACTTAACATTAAGTCGGAAGGAGTGGCTTCCCTTTTAAATCAGGGGATATCACTCTGAAAAACTAGAACATAAGTCGGAAGGAGTGATTTCCCTTTTAAATCAGGGGAGATGACTCTGAAAAACTTAAAATTAAGTCGGAAGGAGTGACGTCCCTTTAAAATCAGGGGAGATCACTCTGAAAAACTAGAACTTAAGTCGGAAGGAGTGATTTCCCTTTAAAATCAGGGGAGATCACTCTGAAAAACTTAAAATTAAGTCGGAAGGAGTGACTTCCCTTTAGAATAAGGGGAGATTACTCTGAAAAATTAAGATTAAGTCGGAATGAGTGCTTTTCCTTTAAAATCAAGGGAGATCACTCTGAAAAACTAGAACTTAAGTCGAAGGAGTGATTTCCCTTTTAAATCAGGGGAGATCACTCTGAAAAACTTAATATTAAGTCGGAAGGAGTGACTTCCCTTTAAATCAGGGGAAATCACTCTGAAAAACTAGAACTCAAGTCGGAAGGAGTGATTTCCCTTTTAAATCAGGGGAGATCACTCTGAAAAACTTAAAATTAAGTCGGTATGAGTGAGTTCCATTTAAAATCAGGGGAGATCACTCTGAAAAACTAAAACTTAAGTCGGAAGGAGTGACTTTCCTTTAAATTTAGGGGAGGTCACTCCAAAAAAACTATAAATAATAATTCGTTAAGTGTGACTTCCCTTTATAATAAGGGGAGAGCACTCTAGAAAACTTAACATTTATGTCGGTAAGAATGCCGGAATTTTACGGAGATTCCAGACACGAGCATATCATGACCGTGCGACCACGTACACGTGTCATGCGGTATTCGTCTCTAAAAGAAACGAACAGAAATAAGTCTACAAAGGCACTGGATAAGCTCGACGGCTGCTCCTTATACAATTAATACAAGGAAACAAACGGAGCAAGATCCGCGCGAAGCAGAAATGAGCTTTATTGATACTTGAACAAATACCAAAAGCACATCTATACGATTGCTTAATAACTTTATAACGGCTTTCACAGAAATGTATGTCTGACGATATTCGAGTGTATTTCTATGTTCAATAAATTTAAATTAGCATTAATGCAATAGCGTTTATGAGAAAAGCTGTTGTTTGAATTAAACAACTTGGTTTTTGATATTGCGTTAAAATCGACTGCTTACTGAAATAGATATTAGCAAAAGTATAATATATAATTGTTCAGGATTTTACCTCTCTACATATAATGTTTGTGCCCCGGGGGCATTCGCAAACTACCTAAAACACTACACGTAACATAAACGTAATGGAAATATAGTTCACTTTTTTCTGTTCAAGCTGTTTGTAACACAACCGTTATTCTGACATATTTTCAATGGCAAATATTCTCCCCAAATTAAATAGACATTTTTCTAAAGCCAATGTCAAAAGAATAATGCATACAAACATACGAGCGTCAATGCATTCAAATCTTCCTTCCCTATAGACTCCTCCCACCCCTGGTATCTTGAAAGTTTCAAACAGGCTGATAACGTATTCTACACTCAGATTATCATAACATGTTTTATCCCGATTTTGTTCTTGTTGTGACAATTTTATACTGCACTGTCTACGTTTGACGCCTTTCTGTCATTATGTTATACTTTGATCTTGCATTGTCCCGCAACTGCTATAAAACATCCGGAAAGGGAGTCAGGCAGTACAAAAGTCTCAAAAATTGTACAAATTCACAAATTCCACATTTTCACAGACAGCATTTGTATGTTTTAATAATCATTTTCTGAACAGCATTCTCAAGGCAATTGGAACAAAAATCAAATATTTAATATGGCATTGCTGCCAGGGTTACGGTACGCTCCCACACAGCGCTTTGATTCCACTACCGTTACATTCCCAATATGAAGGTATCGGAATAAGCGCCCGATGCTAAAGAAGAGTAGGATTACGGGTGACGAGACAACATTCAATTACATTTCGTAAAACAAATTCAAAACACAGAAGTCATGAAATGTGAGAATACAATAAAGTCAGTGCTAGCTCTGGGTTCGCTACTAGGTCTGTTTTCAAATATTTAGAAAACTCGAATAACGATGTACGAGCTAGCTCGCTATTCATCTCCATGTATGTATTCGCCGCGGTCAAATTTGAATGTTGATGTCAGTGCTAGCTCTGGATTCGCTACTAGGTCTGTATTCAAATATGTAGAAAACTCGAATAACGTGTACGAGCTGGCTCGTTATTCGACTCCAGATATGTATTCATCACGGTAATGTTCGAATGTTGATGTCAGTGTTAGTTCTGGGTTCGCTACAAGGGCTGTATTCAAATATGTAGAAAACTCGAATTACGATGCACGAGCTGAGCTGGCTTATTCGTCGCGGACCCATTTCGAATCTTGATGTTAGTTGATGGGTTCGCCAACTTCACTAAACTTTCAATGTATGTAAATTTGTCCACCATTTTGGAAATATATTCCGTTATGACGATCATTTTAATATTTCAATACATAACGTATCATTATTATAAAATCCTTTAAGCAAGATGCAATAAGCCAGGCTAGAGTAATTTCATAACAATGTTATAATATATGTAAAATGAAATTATGTTCATATTTTTTCAAACATGTCTGCCACACTAAAAAGCGTATGCTTTTACAATGCAAGTCAGTAAGATGAGAACTGCATAAAATGGGGAACCATGTCCATTAAACATCCAATGCATAAACCTGCATGTGCACTTTCTACATTGAATGGAACGTGAAGGTATAAGTTATGCACGATCATCTAATTTGACTTATATTTAATAAAGCGTGGCTATCCAAATATAACCAGTCAGAGCCCTTAAGTCGAATAGTAGATGTGTAATCACAGGGCCTCTTCTAGTATGTATATTTCGTTTGTTACAAGTGAAGTTTACCGTTTAGTTATTCAGAAAATTTAATTTTCACTCACAGAAATTTTACATATACAATAAAATGTGACATCTGTGTGATGGCTTTGGCTAGCTTTGTAACGTTACCAAATATGTTTACGTAAACTATTTTACAGTTGTTTTTTTCGAAATAGTGTTTAAAAAGAACTATATCTTATCTATAGAGCATCAGTCGTCACATTATGTCAGGACATAGTCTGTATTTGTGTTCGACAAAATAAAAAATTGAAATATTACTATTGATTTCATAGAGACAAGTTTAATAATTATAATTGCAAGTATGCTGTAGAATTTCGATGAATTTTATTCGATTTTAACGGAATCAGCTACCTTTCCGTAGTTTGTCAATTCTTTTCGTTCTTGTGTGTATCTTGAGGTTGATTTCCTACCGGATATTGTGCTCAATATTTTGGTAAGTATTTTTTATATCACATTTTATGTGCTTAACTATCTCGACATTGATATTTAAATATTCATACCAAACTGTAATATTTGGTAAATGGTATAAAAGTTGGCGCATGTATTCAACAAAGCAGATTATCGCACTATCCTGAATGACTGCGAATTGAAAGTCAATGTTTCGTACTCAATACAATTCGAACTTGCATGCTTCAATTTTAGATTAGGAAATGAAACATGGCGATACGATGATATAATTTATGGTCGTTTATTGTTTAGGACTTCTTGTCTAATAAGGCATTGCATAAGTTATATTGACTTGTTCTTTTGGCTTGTTTAGTCAATTGTATATATATTATAAATTTAAGGCTACATCTAATTGTAAAACTACTGTCACACTCGTACATGTGCAAATGCAAACTTGTGCAAGTCATCAGACTTATCCCCACAAATTTGTGCAAGCCCTTATAGTACATGAAGTTGCTAGGCTACAGTTTTATGATTCCAAAAATAATGCCTTTGTAAATTGTTTTAGTGTGCCGAAAATTTCATTTATTGTTATAGATGATAGTTTGTGTGCAAATTAAGAAAAACAATGGTCTATGAATTCTAATAGCATTAATAATTTAATTAGGCCAACATATTAGATGTGTACATGCCCATTTTACCATAAACATTCTTCATTATTTTGTTATTTTACACTTTGCATTTAACGCAACATGGTAGCAAAATATATGTGTAATCAACATAATGGATTGGGTGAAATAATTTTACGCTAGTCATGTCATTTATCCCTCTTAAAACAATGCTGGGTTCCGGAATCAGGGTTTTTGTCTCAGTTCTCACCAATAATATTGTCTATTAATTAATTTGTATAACAACAATTACATATAAATTTATTAAACAGGTATGTTGCACTGGTCACCATTAGTCCATTACATCAATGGTATTTGAAACATGTCCACATCTTTATAAAGTTAGCGCATGGTTTTGGAAATTCTTGACCTAATCTGCCATAGAAGCATCAATTGAGCTACAGGAAATGTATTTTTCCTGTCAGATCATGTTCAATAGTTAAAAATTAGTAGAAAATGAGCAAAAAATCGTGTGGGAAACTGCTGCATGGTATTCTGATTCATAGGAAGCCGATAAGAATTAAGACCCTATATATTAACTGGAAAATGTCAAAATATGAAATAAACTATGTAGGGTCTTATTTATAGTACTTTAGTAGCATACAACAGAATTTTAGTGTGGCAAAAGTATCATGACTGTTTGTTGACTATTCTTGTTTCAATTTTTATTTAATACAAATCATTTATTATTAATACTCTCCTCTTACTTTTTATACCTTGCATTATATATTTAATATTTAATTTACGTATATATTTTTACAGATAACAAAGATTCGGAAGTATGTTAGTATTTGACCATTGACGCTTGAGAAATAGAGATGAATATGGGAAATGCTACTCAAATGCTGTGTTAAAAGAAGTTAATATTTGATATTTTGTTAGATAATGTAAGTATAATGGTATAAATATATTTTCACTCAATGGCATAGTTGCTGTTCAATTGTTATTTTTGCATTGACTTGTTCAACGCACTGATCTTATTGGGCAAGTCACACAGTACAACAACTGAAAGCATTCTTACGGATGCAAACTTTGTGAAAAGTGTGATCGTGTTTCTAAACAATTTGTTGTCATAAATGGACTTCATATTTACTCTTCTTCTACTAGAAGTTCCAAGTCAGATTTTTTTACTGCATTTGCCCCTTCGATCTAGCACCCAGGAATCTCTAGTCCTAGGCTTCAGGCTATTTGGTCACCGTGAAAACAAAGAATCCCCTTATTGTTGTTATGCTGTAAAAGTGTATAAATTTGTATCAAATATATTCTATTTTACAGAATAGCATTTCACTGAATTGTGTTAACATGGATGCAGAGACAGCTGGCCCGATTATCCTTGATACTCTTACAAAGGCTTGCAGCCAGGACCCAGCAGTGTTAACCCCGGCTGAAGGTCAGTTACTTCAGTGGCAAACTCAGCCAGGATTCTACTCGGTGTTATCAGTAAGTATGACATTCCGTGCTATTTTTCAAAATTATTCATTTTATGTCTCCACAGTACAAGGGTATTGCTTGCCAATTTATTGTGTCATTCTAAAATGCTGCTTAGGTTTAGAAGAAACTACTGACTGTTTCCACTGAACTGATCAACCATAGTGTGACTGTCATATTGCCACCCCTACAGTTTTTTCTCATTGCCTCTCTCGTTTTGCTTCACATTGCTGTGCAAGGTTTCTATCAGAAATTGTACTCATTATCAGCTAATGTCTCAAAGTAAGGCATTGAGGCATTGAATTATCAGTTTACAGTTTCTTAGACATATATCTGAATCTCAGTTCATGTAAAACATGACAATATGAGTACATAATATACAAAATAATAATACAATGATAAATAGGCAATTGCAATAAGAAAATCAACACATCATGCAAAGGAAACACAATTGTACAGTACATACATGTATGTGATAAATACATACTGCAGGAGAAGGTATCAAATGTTTGGTTTAAAATATTTGTGAAGAAAAATAAGTTATTTTCAGAGAATATGACATTCTATCAGTATTTATATAGTTTTGCTCCCAAGTAAAGATAAATAACCATAACATATGTTCAACGTATTAAAGTGAAGGATTTAAATACTTGAAGGTAGTTCATTTGTATGACTTTGATTAGTGTTTTCAAACATAGGAATACAGAGCAAATAATTTTAAAGTGTCTCATTCACATAAAGGAATGTTTGATGTTGTCTTTCAGAGTATATTTTGTAACCATGAGATTGATGTAAATGTACGATGGCTTGCTATAATGTATATTAAGAATGGAGTGGACAAGTACTGGAGAAAAACAGCCCCCAGGTATTGTTATTTTTATGATTTGCATGAAGTAGATCATTGTAAATAATGAAAGGATTGTGAAGGGTATTTTTGGAATTGGCTAACTTGTACAAAAGTTGTTTACCTCATTAATAAGACCATATTTTCATGGACAGGTTTTCAATATTTCTACCACATTTATCGTGATAATCAGACCACATCACAACTCAACTGTCTGTCTTCAGAATCAATGGTGGTCTTGTAATTGAGGTTTCACTGTATAATAAATAGCATAATACAAAAGGTTCTTCGTCCTTTATGCTCTCCATTCATTTATTATTATTTCTTTTGGTTTATTTATTCATAAGCAACATTTTTAAGATTTTACCTCATTGCTGAATAAAGCCGAAAAAGAAGTGAAGTATAATTAAGTAATAAGCCATCACCTTTTTTGGTGTGTGTTGATGTAATTTTTCGAAATGAAATTACTCAGTCATCTATTTTCCCAGGGTTGGGTTTTTTACTTGCAAAATGGCAAAAACTCCTCCTCTAGATGACAATGTTAATTTTCCATGTTTTACAGTGCTATGAAAGAGGAAGAGAAAGAAATCATACGACAAAGACTTATGGTCAACTTCAATGAACCCTCACCACAGGTATGAGTCATAACTTCTTGTTTCAGTCAGTCAGATTTCATTTGCTAGTGAAATGAGAAGATGTTTTTCTGTTAAACTTCATTTTCATTGCAGATTTCTTTGTCAATAAAAGATGCTGTTTGCTTGGATATAAATGATATGGTTGTTCATTCAAAGAATGGTTTATGGACTACATATATTTTTGTTTCAGATCTGTACGCAGATGGCTGTGCTTATTAGTAAGATTGCAAGGTTAGATTGTCCTCGGAACTGGCAGAATTTACTACCAACTCTGTTACAGACTGTTAGATCTGAGAACATTCTACTTCAAGAGAGATCACTGCTTGTGTTACATCATGTCGTAAAAACCTTAGCATCGAAAAGACTTGCACCTGATCGCAAACTATTCGAAGATGTTAGTATATGTATCAATACTGCTGTACAATTTCAAACCTCTTCTTTAAGTGACGCATTTCCAGAAAACGTCACCATGAATATGAAAACGAAGTGACGATATGGAGTTAATATTGTTACCATGCTTACTAATAGTGACATCGCATGTTGCGTTTTCGTGAAATGACGTCACTTACAGAAGAGGTTGTAAATCCCATAGCAGTGCTCATTATAACAGACAATATATGCATCCTCATAGTTTGCCCTAAAATCCAGACTGGACTTCAGTTAAATTTATGTTATATTTCAACTCAGTAATCAGACGACCTCACAACTAGTACTGACTTTCTACAGAACCAGTTCTGGCCTTGTTATTGAGGTTTCGCCATTGAATATGTTGATATTCATTGAATGTAAGCACCTTGATTTTGTGCAATAAATGTAATTTGTTTGGTTCAATGAAATTGGCATTCAGTTTATGATAGAGAAGGCAATGTATGACTTGGCACAGTTACGTATGTTCAACCTAGCTATGAACCTCTGTCGTGTTTTTTGAAAATCAAATCTTACTAGTATATGTTGATTTATCTTGAGCAATTTGTTAAGGTGTGTTTCAGTGTTTGGAAACATGTATTATTAGTAATGTACTGCAAATATTTTCAATAATTGATGTGAAATGTGCTGAATTAATAGTGTATCGGAATTGAATTCAGATTCTTGATCATTCTTTCATATGGATTCAGTGTGTTATTTGTTGTATGTATATTGAGTAAAATTCATGTACCCTAACTTTGTTTTTCCCATTTTCAGTTAACACAGGAGATATTTAGTTATATCTTTACTTTATGGACAGATCAGTTGAGCGAGTTTTTACAGCAAGCTTCCATGCATAGTGATGAGATGGAAGTTATCTTTGATAGGACAGTTCTCTCCTTAAGAAGTATGTTGCCAAGTAACATTTTCACTGTCATCTAGAGGTTCTTATTGCAGACTGCAGGCCTGAGAATCCAGAATTTTCAGCTGATTTTGAAATTTTGAATTCTTATGCCTGGTCTAGGGAGTTGACAATCCATCTCACTAACTTGGTTGTCACGACTATGTAATTAATCCGTAGTTCCAGTTGTTGTCTCTGGTAATGGTGACAATTGATACTTGGCCTGAAATGTCGAGCAGCAACAGTCAGAAAATCCTTATAATGACAAATATAATTGAATCTACTTACCATGTAATGTTGTGAACAAAGCAAAATAATGCTATTTCATTGTTCTATGTGAATCCCCTGAAAATGACCTGTGCTGCAAATTTAATATCCCATCGTATCTTGATAGGCCTGTCTCTACAGACAGACAGTATTATGGGATCACCTGCTGTAAGGGGGGGGGGGGAAGGGGGGTTGCAGGCAGTGGCGTTCATGTCTGCTCATTACCTAAAAAAGTTTTTGTTGAATCTTCTTCAAGCTTGGTCATAATTGTCATAGGCATCATATCTTGTTTGTTTGATTTTGATTACCAGACTAATCGCCACACTCAGGAATTATGGCCCTTGAATTATCCAAAATTCATGAAATGTTCCTTGTCTGCTCTCTAAATAAATAATAAAAATGTGACCAGCAAAATGTTTTCGGTTTAATACTATAGATTTTTACCTCAAGTTTTTGACAGGTGTATTTTGTGTCAGTTTCTGAGTATGTACTATTCTCTCTTCTCTCACATTTATTGTTTAACAAATTTTCCAGTATTACGACGATTGGTGACATTTGGGTTCCGCGATCCTGGGGAAAACCAAGAAGCCATGAGTTTTCTTAACCAAGTCTTTCCTAAACTCGATGCCATGTTGGAATGTAGTAAGTATCGATATGTTACAGCTTCATTCAGCTTCTTTAATCAAGATTTTTCTTTCAACAATATTTTCAATTCCAGTGCATATTTGACAGTTCAACAAATCATATTATAATTGATTGTGGCACTGATATGGTTCAATCGTGTGTAGTATTACGAGACTTTCTTGCCTACGGAATTTCACCGTCAGTCAAATCTTGTTTGACATCTTTTATAAAAACCAGCACCTGAACAATTCCGAGGAATTGCAAGATCATTTATACACCACAATATTTTGGACAATCTAATCTGGATTATTAGGCTGTTACCCGGGAGGTACGGGTTTGATTCCCTGGCAGAGCAGGTCATGTCCTAGCGTGACAGTTGGCTATGGATATTGGTCCTTTACCTCTTATATATGGGGAAGTAAAATGTCTGTGGCTTATGGCAGGGCAAGTTAGTACTAATTCCAGGAAAACTGCTTAGGTCAACAGATTACAGTTTATAACTGAAAACTTTGCCGAAAAAAAACATTATACCCAATTTAAAAAAAAAATTCAGGATATGCTTCTGGCCGACTTAATGTGAATATCTTACCCCTTGATATGTAGCTCTACAATAGGGTATTTATCAGGATATGTATCAGCAATGTGATATTTATTTCTAATGGAAATAGTTATCATTTAATATAATTTCTTGACAAATCTTACTGATTATGATATTATGGGGCCTTCATTATAAGATCTGATCCACTGGTTCCTAGACTTTCATGATGACTTACTCAGTATCAAAAACTCATATTAAGTCTAATCATTCTTACAAATCATATAAAAAATACAATAAAACTTCACTTAAAGACCACCTCATTACTTAGGCCTTACTTTGATGGACCCGTTTTTAGATAGATTTATTTTAATATGGAGCAAAATAACATGGTTACAACAAACAGTGCATTACAAATATAACCACAAAACATAGATTTCTCCAAATGTCAATTTGTCAATCAGACCATCTTACTTTCCGACTGGCTTTCTTCAAAGCCAATGATGATCTTATCATTGATGTTTCACTGTATTTTAAAATATTGCAGGACAAAGTTTATGGGGAAACCACAGAATGTTAGAACGCTGTGAGAAAATGATAAATATCTTAACGAAAGTGGTAAGTACACATTTTTGTTATGTACATATAATTTTTAAGAATGCAAAATGTGAATTCACAGACTGGGGCATAATAAACACATGTGATTGCTTTCGGTGTAAACTAATTGACAATAAGTACAGTTGGTACAATGTTAAATCTGCCAGGTTTTGGATTTGATTCTTGGGCAAAAGGAAGTCTGTGCACGACAATTTATTGCAGCTAGTACAGTGCAACTTCTTTAGAGTAACAACCTTTAGTCTGTTGTTGAGAGGTTATTGCTTTAGAGAGGTGACATTGGTAATAAATATTTACTAGGGGAAATTAATAATGTTGTTGAAGAGAGGTTGTTGCTCTAGAGAGGTGAAATTGGTAATATATATTTACTATGGGAAAATTAGTAATGTTGTTGAAGAGAGGTTATTGCTCTAGAGAGGTGAAATTGGTAAGAAATATTTACTAGGGGAAATTAATAATGCTGTTGAAGAGAGGTTGTTGCTCTAGAGAGGTGAAATTGGTAATATATATTTACTATGGGAAAATTAGTAATGTTGTTGAAAAGAGGTTGTTGCTCTAGAGAGGTGAAATTGGTAATAAATATTTACTATGGGAAATTAATAATGTTGTTGAAGAGAGTTTTTGCTCTAGAGAGGTGAAATTGGTAATAAATATTTACTAGGGGAAATTAATAATGTTGTTGAAGAGAGGTTATTGCTCTAGAGAGGTGAAATTGGTAATAAATATTTACTAGGGGAAATTAATAATGCTGTTGAAGAGAGGTTGTTGCTCTAGAGAGGTGAAATTGGTAATATATATTTACTATGGGAAAATTAGTAATGTTGTTGAAAAGAGGTTGTTGCTCTAGAGAGGTGAAATTGGTAATAAATATTTACTATAGGAAATTAATAATGTTGTTGAAGAGAGTTTTTGCTCTAGAGAGGTGAAATTGGTAATAAATATTTACTATGGGAAATTAATAATGTTGTTGAAGAGAGTTTTTGCTCTAGAGAGGTGAAATTGGTAATAAATATTTACTATGGGAAATTAGTAATGCTGTTGAAGAGAGGTTGTTGCTCTAGATAGGTGAAATTGGTAATATATATTTACTATGGGAAAATTAGTAATATTGTTGAAAAGAGGTTGTTGCTCTAGAGAGGTGAAATTGGTAATAAATATTTACTATGGGAAATTAATAATGTTGTTGAAGAGAGTTTTTGCTCAAGAGAGGTGAAATTGGTAATAAATATTTACTATGGGAAATTAATAATGTTGTTGAAGAGAGTTTTTGCTCTAGAGAGGTGAAATTGGTAATAAATATTTACTATGGGAAATTAATAATGTTGTTGAAGAGAGTTTTTGCTCTAGAGAGGTGAAATTGGTAATAAATATTTACTATGGGAAATTAATAATGTTGTTGAAGAGAGTTTTTGCTCTAGAGAGGTGAAATTGGTAATAAATATTTACTATGGGAAATTAGTAATGTTGTTGAAGAGAGTTTTTGCTCTAGAGAGGTGAAATTGGTAATAAATATTTACTATGGGAAATTAGTAATGCTGTTGAAGAGAGTTTTTGCTCTAGAGAGGTGAAATTGGTAATAAATATTTACTATGGGAAATTAGTAATGCTGTTGAAGAGAGTTTTTGCTCTAGAGAGGTGAAATTGGTAATAAATATTTACTATGGGAAATTAATAATGTTGTTGAAGAGAGGTTATTGCTCTAGAGAGGTGAAATTGGTAATACATATTTACTATGGGAAATTAATAATGTTGTTAAAGAGAGGTTGTTGCTCAAGAGAGATTAAATTTTGGGAAAATTAGTAATGTTGTTGAAAAGAGGTTGTTGCTCTAGAGAGATTAAATTGGTAATAGATTTTTACTAAGGGAAAATTTGTAATGTTGATGAAGAGAGGTTGGCATTCAAGCTAGGTATGTTCCGGAGAGGTTGTACTGTATGGTCAAAGTCCTCTGTCCTCTGTGTGGCATAAAACTGTATCAGTTAATACAGTGTATCAATTGTGTGAGTGTGGAATATTGCTTGAGTCAACAGTTCTGTGTATTTTTTTCAGTTATTGGATAGCTTAGAACATCACCCAGTGTGTTATATGCAGTTTATACATAAAACATTGGAGTTTGTAGTTAGATATAACTTCTCAAATACTGGTAAGTTAAGAATAATTTTGCTATGATACCCATATATGATGATATTGTGTGCCGTTGTTGAGAAGGTATATTGTAAGATCTATGCCCCACATCACTCATGAATCTGTCAGTATTCATTTATTTGAACACTTTAAACTTTATTCTTTATTAATTTATTTGAACACTTTAAACTTTATTCTTTGTTCATTTATTTGAATAATTTAAACTTTATTCTTTGTTCATTTATTTGAACAATTTAAACTTTATTCTTTGTTCATTTATTTGAACAATTTAAACTTTATTCTTTGTTCATTTATTTGAATAATTTAAACTTTATTCTTTGTTCATTTATTTGAACAATTTAAACTTTATTCTTTGTTCATTTATTTGAACAATTTAAACTTTATTCTTTGTTCATTTATTTGAATAATTTAAACTTTATTCTTTGTTCATTTATTTGAACAATTTAAACTTTATTCTTTGTTCATTTATTTGAATAATTTAAACTTTATTCTTTGTTCATTTATTTGAACAATTTAAACTTTATTCTTTGTTCATTTATTTGAATAATTTAAACTTATTCTTATTAAATATTCGTAAAAAACAAAACTAAAAATGATGATGTGTTTACTTTAAGTTTCTTGGTTATTAGACATTTGTGATTACACATGGTTATGATTAATTTGAAAAGCCTAAGGCAATTGTGTTTGCTTATGCTAAGGTGGTTATTGATTCTTAGTATAATTGAACTTCAAATCCTTTCAATCATTTTGAAGATTCAAAAACTTCATTCCATGAAATCAATTAGTGCCTTACGATAATTTGCATAGTCTTGCATATGCACTGAACAATATTTTCCTTTTCACTTATTTTGCAAAGTCTTCTATTTGTGCTGCAGCAAAATGTACATGTTTTAATGTTGCTGGAATTTTGATGCTGTCTTGAGGTTAATATTTACAAGAATCCTGAATTTGCATTGAAAGGAATTTAAGAAATATATCAAAACTTCGACACTCTGAAGTATATGGTGACTTGCGGTAATTTAGGACAATCTTGTGTTGGTAAAGCTGTTTATATATTTATGGAGACAATTATTTGGTAATGTTTACAGGTTTATTGTATGAAAGATTCACTGTCAATTGCTTTAATTTGATGAAAAATATCTTGTTGTGTGAGACATACCGACCTGGGAAGCATGAGACAGGTAATAACTTACTGTTCTATCTGATAGCTTTTCTATCCTATATTAATTGATTGATGTATTAGTAGCCCCCTCGGCTAGCTCAATTGGTAGAGCTCTAGATCCGGGTTCAACTCTCAGGTTGAGCAGAGTATGTTCTTCCATGACATTGGCTACAGTCCAGTCCTCCATATGTGAAGAAGTTGCCAGTTGCTTAGAGAAGAGCCAGTTAGTACTGGTTTATAATTGATTCCAGGACAACTGGTTAAGGTCAACTTGCTGCCATGTGTGACTAAATATTGTTGCAAAAACTGCATAAAACCCGATGATAATTTAGTTTATTTTCAGTTTTTGAGGTAACGCGTAGTAGCTGTCTGCTGTCAACCCATTATTTTAGATGTTGTGAAAATGTTATGTCCCGTATTGGTCTGGTCAGCACTTTTCCAAGAGGTTTTGAACCCAGGAATGACTGTTTGGAAAACATCTACTGTACTATTAACACTGGAATAACGAGATAGCCATGTCCATTTCCTTGCTTTTGCTAGTACTGTTTTGCAAATAAGCATACAGTAAAACCTTACTTAAAGACCACCTCAATAATAAGACCATCTCAATAATAAGACCACCTCAAAATCAAGAACACAATTTTCAAGTTCATTTTCACTGTTTTGCTCTTTACTCAACCTCAAAATTAAGACTGCCTTAATGTTAAGTCCAGTTTTCAAGGGTCCAAAGAGTGGTATTTTTATTGGGGTTTTACTGCAAGTATCTATATTGAATGTATTATCGACATCTAGGCTGTTGCTAGATTTTTAAACTTAGTGGCTAGATTTGATGAATAAATCACTAATTTAATAAATATTTGCCATTTTGTTATAAAATTTGCCAGTTTGGGACTTTTTTGGTTGCCAGGTTGCAGTTTTTAATAGCCAATGGCTTTTTTGCTACCTACCAATACTAGTCTGGAAAGCATTTGTTATTACCAAATTGTGTGCCAATCCTTTTTATGAAACCTATGAATATTATTTGACAGGACTGACTTGCATCAAGACCCTGTTGAAAACAGGACTTAATTCACAAAAACTACTACATTCCTACTCAATGCATTTTCATTCAATTTAGTGTTGTGCCTTTATTTCAGATCCAGACAATGTGAAACTACAGGCACATAAAATAAAGACGTCATTTTTTACGTATCAGTCATTACAAGAGATTTGCCATAGGATCGTGTCACAATACTTCCTTCTGAACCACGACGATCTGTCGACGTGGGACTCAGACCCTGAAGATTTCTGTAAGCTAAATTTGGGTGCAATTGTATTTTATTAAAAGGTGTATGTTTTTTTACAGTCGAACCTTGTTCATTCAAATTCATCGGGTCTGAAATTTGATTTAAAAAAATAGATGGTTTCAAATAGCCCATTTCAATTCGATGTGCCTAAGAAGATAGATTGGGACCTGGTATTTATTTCGAATTATGCCAAGTATTCTGATAGAAGGTTGTCGAATAAACGATGTTCGACCATAGTTAAAAACCAAATTTGTAAAAAATTGTGATTCTTTGAGCTTTAGACAGAAGATGCTAGAAACTAAATATGTTTGTAGAAAATCTCTTATTTGTTGAAATATATTTTTTAAATTAGTTTTTGACTACAATTGTTGTTTGTACATACTGAATACTTCAAAAATATTTTGATCATGTTAACTTTTCTTGGTGAATATGATATGTTAGTTACCGGTATGTGTATTTTACCATGATCAGTTTAATTTATGATTCTTGTACGTTCAGTTGAGATTTGTAGATAAATACGGTTATTTGCCACATTTGGTACATACATGTAGTAGTGTTGTTAAACTACATAACTGGTCAAATTCGTGACATGAAAATGTTTGCAAATTAAAGAAAATTGCAGGCATGAGAATTTTCTGTGGATTCGCGGAAATCGGCAACAGCTGATTTTGAGATTTTGCGTTCTCATGCATGAAATTAGCATAAATTTTCTTGTTAATTGAAGTACATATTTGATATACTTTGCTATTCAAAAGCACTGATTTAAGTGATTCGCAAATATTTCTGATCACAAAAAGTTTGAAATCTTTAATTCACAAACGGTTTAACTGGTAAAACAATCACTAATGCAGTCTTCGTATTGTTTCACTCATACTTTCAGGTCAAGAAGAAGTTGGGGACACATATAAGTATTCATTGAGGGTAAGAAAACCTATTGCTTTATTTGTCTTTTTTCAATACTGATATTATCATTAAACTTCTCAAAATCGGTATTTCAGCTTAAAGAAGCCTTAAGTTAGGGAACAGTGAGATTCATCAAGCTCAAAGAGCTGTAACCATACATGATATCAAACAAAATGTCAACAGTTAAAGAGATTATCATCATAGACAATGATAGGGTTGTGGATAGCCCGTGCAGTTGGTTTAGTTAATAATGCAGTTGGCTGCCAATCCTCTCAATGACACGGATGCTGAATTTACCAGTTCTTGGAAGCCAGCTCTAGAGCTCTAAAGAGGCACAATGCTGTCATGTCAGTTGAACTTTAAACAAATAAGCTGTGCCACGACCTGTATTAGTGACCAAAAAAATCTTGTTTTCTAGTTTTTACATATTCTATCAGATATATTTTTCAACTTTTATACCATACCAAAAGTATTAAAATCGGACGTCTACTTTTCTTTTATAGCAATTCTAATATTAAGAACAAGATGCAAAAGTAAACTACAAACTGACGACGTCACGTCAGAATGTACACAATTCTTAAAAAATCTTGAATTGAGTCTGTTCTTCTAATGAAAAAAAAACCAACAAATTATGCAATAGTTATAAATATTTCTTCGTTCGTTTAATTCTAAATATAACTCACAATTCAGCCTCCAAAACATCTTCAGACAAAGCGCTTAGTTTGTGACGTCATAGCCCTGCATACGTATCTCTGTACTCCGACTTTTACACGAGTCTTCGTGTACAGCGACAGTATAGAGATGTGACGTCCGTGGCTGGACTAGTGACGTCAAAACTTTAATCGGGAAATACTCAACGTCATAACCAGTGTCGCTAATACAGGTTTTGTCATGGTTGCGATGTATGTCTGATATCATTTGATAACCTCTCAAAGTCACTGGACAGATCTTGACTGGTACATGCTGATTTGTGTTGCTCTATTATTGATCTTATATTTCAGCCATGTACAGAGACATTGTTTATAAGTTTGTTCAAAGAGTATCGCCTTTCACTATGTACTGTACTGATCAAAATGGTACATGACATACAAGGACCGTGTGATGTAGAAAACATGCTGGCTATTCTTAGAAAAGATGCAGGTATAATTCAAAAAAATTGTATTGGAAATTTATTCATGAACCTGATATGTTCATATGCAGTTTAAAATTATCAATGATGTATAAATTATTGATTTCAGTTATTATGGATATTATTCTGTAAAGTAAAATGAGCCCATTTTGTCGAAAAAAATAGTTATTTTTTTAGTCAAAAATTAGAAAAATGAGTGATTTCTCGATATACTATGAAAACCTGTTAGGCAACCATATAAGTACATGTAGTTGTTTTTAACCAGGTTTTTGAAAAAAACCAGGTTATTAGAATGGTGTATGTCGTTGGGCGGGCGGGCGGGCGGGCGGGCGGGCGGGCGGGCGTCAAACTGGGTGGTTTCCGGCGAATAACTTGAGTTCTGTTGATCATATTGTAACCAAACTTGGTGTACAGTAAGAACATATGGAAAGCTCGCTTGGGATTGCTTTTGGGTTCGGTCCGACAAAGGTCAAGGTCACCGTTACTAAAAATAGAAATTTGGTTTCCGGCGAATAACTAGAGTTACATTGATCATATTGACATCAAACTTGGTGTATAGTAAGAACATGTGGAGAGCTCGCTTGGGATTGCTTTTGGGTTCTGTCCGACAAAGGTCAAGGTCACCGTTACTAAAAATAGAAATTTGGTTTCCGGCGAATAACTTGAGTTACATTGATCATATTGACATCAAACTTGGTTGATAGTAAGAACATGTGGAGAGTTCGCTTGGGATTGCTTTTGGGTTCGGTCCGACAAAGGTCAAGGTCACCGTTACTAAAAATAGAAATTTGGTTTCCGGCGAATAACTTGAGTTACATTGATCATATTGACATCAAACTTGGTGTATAGTAAGAACATGTGGAGAGCTCGCTTGGGATTGCTTTTGGGTTCGGTCCGACAAAGGTCAAGGTCACCGTTACGAAAAATAGAAATTTGGTTTCCGGCGAATAACTTGAGTTACATTGATCATATTGACTTCAAACTTGGTGTATAGTAAGAACATGTGGAGAGCTCAATTAGGATTGCTTTTGGGATCGGTCCAACAAAGGTCAAGGTCACCATTACTAAAACTAGCAATTTGGTTTCCGGCGAATAACTTGAGTTTCATTAATCCTATTGACATCAAACTCGGTGTACAGTAAGAACATGTGGAGAGCTTGCTTGGGATTGCTTTTGGACCCGTTCTGACAAAGGTCAAGGTCACCATTACTAAAAATATCAGTTTGGTTTCCGGCGAATAACTTGAGTTTCGTTGAACATATTGCCATCAAACTTGGTGTACAGTAAGAACATGTGGTGAGCTCGCTTGGGATTACTTTTGGGTTTGGTCCATCAAAGGTCAAGGTCACCATTACTAAAAATAGAAATTTGGTTTCCGGCCAATAACTTTTGTTTTGTTGATCATATTGACATCAAACTTGGTGTATAGTAAGAAAATGTGGAGAGCTTGCTTGGGGTTGCTTTTGGACTCGTTCCGCAAAAGGTCAAGGTCACCATTACTTAAAGTAGCAATTTGGTTTCCGGCGAATAACTTAAGATTTGTTGGTCATATTGACATCAAACTTGGTGTATAGTAAGAACATGTGGAGAGCTCGCTTGGGATTGCTTTTGGAATCGTTTCGTCAAAGGTCAAGGTCACCTTTACTAAAAATTGCAATTTGCTCTCCGGCTAATAACTTTAGATTTGTTGGTCATATTGACATCAGACTTGGTGTATAGTAAGAACATGTGAAGATCTCGCTTGGGATTGCTTTTGGGTTCGTTCCGTCCAAGGTCAAGGTCACTTAAAATTTAAAAATCAGTTTCCACTTAATATCTACGCTATTCGTGGGTTTATTGACATCAAAGTGTGAGTGTTTGTATGCATGTATCACCTCTGGCACCTTTGCAGCATTGATGATCATCATGTATTCATTATACAAATAGAGCCTTGGTTACAAATAATTAGGTTTAAAACCTGGTTTGTGGGCATTGCCCATTTCTTGTTAATTATTGTATAAACCTAAAATTACCCTAAATCAAATCTAATCCCTTTTGTGTTTAGTTGTTTATGAGTATAATTTCATATCTCCTTGTGTTTTTGTGTGACTGCGTATTTTGTATATGGTATTTTTCTTGCTTTTCGGTATTTACTTGGATTGAGAGTGGATTTTATTTGTAGTTGTAAACCTACAATTCTTTGTGGAATTATTTATGACATTGTGTATATATTTCAGTATACAATGCTGTTGGTCAATCTGTCTTCCATTATTTATGACATTGTGTATATATTTCAGTATACAATGCTGTCGGTCAGTCTGTCTTCCATTATTTATGACATTGTGTATATATTTCAGTATACAATGCTGTCGGTCAGACTGCCTTCGATCTGTTTGATGACATAGACTTTGATCAATGGTTCTCTAACCATTTGTTACAGGAATTGAAGATAACACACAATAAGTATGTAACCATATAGTTAGTTGTTTCATCTTTACCTTTGTTCACTAGTATGTAATATGTAACAATTTATTTGAAGGTGCATGGCTTTGATTTTTGCCAAAAACTATGCTTAGTCATGAATATGAGATACTGTTTTCATACAGGCGTACTCTACAACACGGCATTGTCACATTGCTTACATCTTCCCTAAACCGCAAATACAGGAGTTCAATACAGGTATTTTCTATTCTAACTTCGCGCTAGTTGATATTGATCTTACATGGTTTTTAATTCATTAGATGTAATATGCTTGATTATTATACAGTTACAGGATAATAAGACGGCGTGTAGTATGGCTATGTGGACAGTGGGTGGGTGTGAAATTATCTTCCTCATTACGACCCGCTCTCTACCAAGCGATCTGTCCATTGTTACAACCATCCGAAGATTTGGTTGTTCGTCTAGAAGCTGCCAACACTCTCAAACTAGATATCCTTTTATATTACATATTAATAGCAATGGACACACTCGATTGGTTCCTTAAGTATCATGTGACCTGTTATTAGCTTGTCTGTGTTGAAACAAACAAAGAGCTAATGTTGTTTGATCATCGTTTAGCTGAGAAAGTCCCAGTGATAATGTAACCAGCATCTGTTTATAGTGCTCTTGTATCAATGTATTTCAGCATGATAGTGATTAATGGAACATTGTATATGTCCTATTTAATGCTCCTGTACTTTTAGACATGCATTTGCAATTTTGAGAATGTACCTTGACTGCGACATAAACATTATGGTTGTTTTTCTCTGACAGAAGTCATTTTATCATCTGTTGGCCAGTTGATGTTGGCAGAAATCTCAATGAATAAGCTGTTGTCTAATCTTTCTAATTGCCAGCAGGCTTTTCATTGAATTCCTTAATGTTTAATGTTAAAGGGTTTTATTGTATTATTGCTAGTATATACATGTGCTTCATTTTAATTTCGTAATATCCTTAACTTATTCCACCTGTAGATGACTTCGAATTCAAAGTTGAACAGTTCTTACCTGTAAGTACACATGTGCATCTTAAATCTGAAGAAAACATGCAATACTTACTTTATTCCTACAACTTGTTCACTTCCTGGAAAGAATCTTTGATGTAATTTATGGCTTCATATCATGCTCTGGCGTCGTCTTTCCGATTTTATTTTTTTGTTCCACTTCTTAAATCATAGAAACCCTAAGGCTATAATGAATGCTTAGATATTCGGGTACTCCTGATAATGAACGCTGGATTTGCCATTTTAGCGTAAAATGATGTAATAGATAAATCAACAATCATTACAGCCTTATAAGTTATACAGTCCTAAAATTTAATACAACACCAAAACTGTTACCGTACACAAGTAAATATATCAAAATGGCGGTACCTGACTACGACATTACATCGATGGTGAAGCTAACATGGCCTTGTTTCAGATTCAAAATTCACTTTGTATCAAATATCTAAACTTGAATTCAAACAAAATTGGTTTGAGGTAAATTATTGCTTTGGAATGAATAGTTTGCATTGAATTTTACAGGCAAATAAAAGATAATTTATTGCCTTGATTAAAATATCAGGTTTGACAATGCCAAGAACAATGCTACTGTGCGATCGAACAATGTACATGAGATTCGGCACATTTTTGCAGTGTTGAAGGATTAACATTATCAGGGGTTCCATTTGACCCTAGATTTGACCCTAGATTTGACCCTTTGACCCCTGGTGTTTCCAAAAAGTCACAATTTGATCCTAAAAATTCTGGCCGAAGGGCCAATTTTTCTCTTACTCATAGGCTATAATATGGTAAAATCTGGTCCAAAAATGATCAAAGTGACTGTTGAGATTCAACTCTTAGTGGAACCCCCGATTATTATCGAATATTAATCATAAAACGTTAACTGTGTCTGTATTTATTAAATGTTTAATACTATTTTGCATCTATTTATTGGTGAATGTATTGTGTTTTGCAGTTTCTTGAAGTTGTGTTTTCCCTCCTATTTCAACTCTTACAAGAGGTCCAGGAATGTGACTCAAAGGTAGCTGTCAAATCTTACATTGCCATGTTTCAGTCTTTCAAATCTATGCAACTCAATTTTGAGATTTACCACTATGATGTAGCAAGTTCATTCCAAGTGCTTTTATTGGTTGATTACTATATAAAGGGATGTTTTTGTTAGTCCAAAAGTTCAGGTATCAGTGATTTCAGACTTTTCGTGGTGGAAATGTTTGCAAATCACCAAATTGAGTATAGTTACATTCACTAGTATGTAATAATAGATCTCCATGTACAAGGAAATTTATGCGGGCTGATATTTATGCGACTTATGAATATTTTGTACTATTGGCAAACATTTCTGTGTTGAAAACTGTACCGCATTGCTGTATAAAGTAACTGTTAATTAATTGTATGGATATGTTATCAATTAGTAAAAAGCTTATCTCCATATTATTTCATTACTATATTTGTTCACAGATGCAAGTGCTGCATGTTGTATCATTTGTGATAGAACGTGTGGGTGTACAGATACGACCATTTGCCACATCTCTTGTGTCCTATCTACCGGCGTTGTGGGAGGAATCCAAGGATCATAATATGTTGAAATGTGCAATACTTACAACGTTAATACATCTTGTTCAGGTATAGTACACTTATCAATGTTTTTCCCTGGGAGGGGAGGTGTGGTTGGGATGCACTGAACTTTAGACAGAAAATGATTCCTGACAGGTGGAAATTTACACCCGGAAGATTCTGGGTTATTTTAATTAGCTTCTCCCACTGTGGGGATTTAGACAAAATGCTTGGCTCTAGGGTGGGGAATTAGATTACCAAAACAGACAAATTGTCTAATTCCCCTGTGTCTGGAGTTATGGCCCTTGAATTAGTTCAAAATGAGTATTAAAATGTGAACACTCCTGTTTAAGTGAGCTTAACATGTCAATAAGTGAATCAATCATTAAAAATAGTATTTAAGTTTTTAAATACTTAGCAACCATTCCCAAAAAATAAAAAATGTATTTTCATATCATTGAGCCACATTTTAAAAACCTTTGTTTACTGTCTCCAGACACTACTTTTACTAAAACACTTCATGTTATTCTGATGTAGGTTATTGTTTCATTAGATTTTTCTTGATTAACAGTAGAAAAAATATTCCTGCTGTTGGCCATTTAATTTTTCTAAGCATTGCATTTTTCGGGTAGGTAAGTAAACAGCTTGAGCAAACATTTTATTTTAATTTCGGCCTTGCTTTCATAGATCTCCAAAAAACTGATAATGTCTGCTTGATTTCAGAGTTTTGGTACATTGAGTTCTACAATGTATGATTTCCTGTTGCCTGTGATAGCATTGAGCACAAATACGACGAAGGCAGAACATGTATATTTGATGGATGATGGGCTAGAATTGTGGCATACAACACTGATCAATGCTGAGAAAGTAACCCCAGATCTCCTAGCCTTATATTCAAATATGGCCAGTTTGTTAGGTAATATACTAAATTTTAAACTATTATGTAAAAAACGGGGGCAGTCACAGCTGGTAGAATGTGCACACAAACAATCTAGGGTTCTAGGGGCATGATACTCCAGAAAAACACTGTTGTCTGGAACATTTGTTGTGCAATCGGGTGACAATTTCACAAGCAATAGAGTAAAGTTTGAAGCATTTTTATCTCAGAAAATTTATATCATGAAGTGCTCTCAGATACTGTTGATTATTACATTCTTCAAGGTTTTATTTTTTCTAATTTGGATGTCTATGCAGTTAGACACACAAGTATTTATTTCACGTAATTCAAAACTGCTTTGTTGGAGTTCTGTTATATTGCTTGGAAATACCTGTACACTATTGCTTGATGACATACCCGTACACTATTGCTTGATGACATACCCGTACACTATTGCTTAATGACATACCCGTACACTATTGCTTGATGACATACCCGTACACTATTGCTTGATCAAGTTGATGACATACCCGTACACTATTGCTTGATGACATACCCGTACACTATTGCTTGATGACATACCCGTACACTATTGCTTGATGACATACCCGTACACTATTGCTTGATGACATACCCGTACACTATTGCTTGATGACATACCCGTACACTATTGCTTGATGAAATACCCGTACACTATTGCTTGATGACATACCCGTACACTATTGCTTGATGACATACCCGTACACTATTGCTTGATGACTACCTGTAAATCTTTGTATATACTAGACAATTTGTGTTTTGAAATTTTCATAGTTTATCAACTTACGGTTATCGACTAGACAGACCAACTAGCAAATGTAAACCATGTTAAATAATACAGTGAATATTTTTATATTTTGTTTTAACACCATTTTTCAACATGTTTTCAGTTAAACATGGCAGTCAGTTGAACAAACTAGTTTTCTTGAAATTAATTATCAAACAGAACTAAATTTTCACTTGCATTTGACAGAGGTGGAGGACATGTGACTGTAGCCAAATGTCAGGGAAGGACATGACTTGAACCCAAACCTCTTGCGACACAGCTCAGTGCCCTACCAACTGAGTTAACCTGGTGGGATTTACGTGATACGATAATTGTTGTACGTTATGCTTTATTTACAGAAATGAGTACTGAAAATTTACGGATTTGTCTGAAAGTTATTGAAGAATATATACTGCTGGGCCCTAATGAATTCATGGAGGTATGAGTTTAGGATTCTTCACATCTTCTGTGATTACTACAATTTGTGATATTTTTAACTTACAAGTTGTACGAGATTTCTGTATACAGGGTATTTAATGAGAAGTGATAAATTACTGATTAATTAGTACTTGTTTTCTGAGAACATTAGAAATGCGCCTTTTGCATGTTTTAATTTTTTTGCAAAAAACAAGCATACTAAAGTCAGTAATTTATGAACATGAATGTGATATTATAACTGTTTTTGTTTATTTTATTGGTACAACTTTTACATTCACACTAGCTGCGACTATTGTAATGCGAATGTGGCATCACATCATTTGTTATATTGCTAGTGAATTGTTGATAATAATACATTGGGTCTTTGACATCATTTATGCTATAGAGTAGTCTCTAAGTAGTAGGATTTTTCTTACAGTGTCTCATAGCTGTAGGATAATGCAAAGTGGTATTTTACCTATTCTTCAAGAAATACAATTTCACAATTCTGTACCTCACCCCACTACCTTACTGAATGTATGCATTGTACTGAAGTGAAAGACTGATAAAGAGTAGTTGATAGTCAAAGATATACATTTTTAATATTCTATCATGTACTCTTAGTTAGATTTTTAACGAGGGAAGTAAATATTATATTATATATTTTTTATAGCGTTATGCTAATGATTTGGTGAAGTCATTGTCTTCCCTGGTATCGGATCTACGTACAGAAGGTGTTATACTGGTACTGAAGGTGGTTGAGCTTGTGTTCCGTGCATTCCCCGCTCAGGGACCTCAAGTGTTCTCGTCAATGTTACCTGGTTTTCTTAAATCTATACTTATCTCAGATGTAAGTATTATATACTTCATGGCATTCAATATGCAATTATTTTGCTACTTTTGAAATAGCTCAAAGTATTAACATGATAAAATGAATATAGTTCAGTGAATTAATTGTTCTACAAGACTCTGACATGTACAAAATATAAGTAAAGTATATTTTATTATTGAAAATATAAAAATTAAGTTTTGAAAATTTTTAATGTAGCAAACGCTTTTTGGCTGAAAGTATAACACGGTGAACTCCCATTGGCCGGAACTCGGTTGCGTCGAACACCCTGAATGACTAACTGATGACCAAGTCCCAAAAAACTTCTCTATATAATCTATATTGTTCTACTACTGTTGGTTCAAACTGCCCAGCCCTGAACTCGTGAACCATATATTTGGCCCCTTCAACATAAATTGCTCTATAATTCGGCCCTTTACAATACATTTTCTCACCTCATAATTGGCTTAGCTCTATTGTGCTCAGTAGTAACAAGGCGCGTGTAATCAGCTGTGTTAAAATGCACTCGTCTGCAGTTGCTTGCCGATAGATAATTGCAATATAATTGTACATGTGATTTAATTGTCAAACTTCCATGCACAGTCAGTTGTAAATGCGAGTCCTACATCCAAAGATTGTGTCAGTGGTGCAGACAGTCCGCATTTAGGAAATCCCGAGATCCCCACAACCGAGACCTACTTTCTTCAGACGGGTAGTGGTCTTATTGTTGAAATGTCACTGTGTTTGCATTTGAAAGTGGATGTATTAAAGTGAGAGGCTCTCTACTATGGTTTATTCATCAAGACAATTTATATAGAATACATTTGGGTTACATTTTTATTTTCCATATACAGGAACATCCGATGGTTATGTCTATATATGTAACACTATTTGCGAGGATTGTGTTACAAAATCAAGATTACTTTTGGACATTCTTAGATCAGATGGCCACTGAATCGCTCTCAGAAGTAAGTAAGCAAAGCGTCTGTTCAGAACATGTGTTATACGAATACTCACTTTCTTTAATGGGATGTTGAAACCATTCATTTATTTTAATTGAATTTTATGTTACTTTACTAGGCTAGTGAAACCATTGTTACGTTGACCTTGAGATTTTAAGATGTCAGAGCAGAGGCGCTTCATGTTCCTCTGTGGTGTTTCTCTGCATTCAGAAATAACTAACTCCATTTTGCTCTGAAAGAATCGAAACTGATCTAAGACAATGGTATTATGTCGGAGTTTGTGTTTGGGTACTCAATCCCAGAGATCTTGGATTCAGGCAATGAGCAATGATAATGATCAATACTTGCAAAGCATCTCAAATTGAAATCTCAGCTCAGTATGAGATTTTGCTCAAAAAAGAGACTGAGATTGAGATAAATCTTATTTGAATATCTTGAAAAAAAATTGAGAAAAATACTCATCTCATCTTTTTCACTTTGTAATACCACTTTTGAGTCTGGTCTCAAATGAGGAAATTCTCAACGATTTGAGATATTATTTGAGCTGAAATTTGCTCAAATTGAGATGCTTTGGGAGATCAGGGCCAGATCTCGAAGAAACTGGACCATACACAAAATTCTGCACTCAATAACCATTGTACCCCACTTCACACACTTATCTCTACTCTACAAAAACTAGCAGAGCTAATTTTTAGCATTTTTGTAATCTCCAGCCCTGCTGACGGTATCCGTGTATTCACTCATAGGCTTCGGTTATGTAAAATGTATGTATGGTTTATTTCAGTCTTCTGCATTGTTCAAATCTTTGCTGACAGCTTGGATGGAAAGCATTGATAGTATGACTCAACCTGAGAGAAGAAAGTTATCTGCCCTTGCCCTTGCTAGTCTCATGACTATAAATAATAGGTAAGAATTCAGCCCTTTTTTATGGAAAATTTGGGTCCGATATTGGGCCCCATTCCCCAAAGAAAAAAGTATATATTTTTCCCCTACTTAGAAAGAAAATTCCACTTAATTTAAATAATTTAAAATTTAAGCCTTGTAAAAACCAACATTTGGTGATTCATGATGCAAATTTCCCCTATCAAAAGGACCCTCCATACTTCCCCATAAACTGAAAAAACGGCTGGAATTAGTTCCTGGGTTGTCTGTACTGATAAACATTCTACTAAACTTCACCTATTGGCTTCAGATGTGAATATGTAGAATTATGCCTAAGCGATCAGTTGAAATTATTAAATCACGACTTTGAAATGGTAAATTAGGAAGTTAAAATCATGAATTTGTGAATTCATGAATTCAAGATTACAAATTCATGATGTTGAAATCATGCATTTTTATTGGCAATCTTACAATCGTGGCTTTCCTAGGAGAGAAATGATGAAGTATGAATGTCACCACCAGTCTTTCATACATTTATGATATAACTGTTTCTGTTACAGAGTGGTATTTGAGAGATTTGGAAGTATAATCAGTGTATGTGTTCAAGTGTTACATGATGTTTGTAGAGTACCTGTGGACGAAGAAACTGTGATACAATTAGAGTAGGCATTATCTTTGTCTATATTTCTCTGTATAAAACAAATTTTTAAATTTGTTCTTTTCTCTTTTTCGTAGACTGAAATAATTTGCCTAATAATAAAATGATGATAAAAGATTAAAACAATTATGACTAAAACAATAAAAGTTCAAAGTTTGATATTAAATGCAGTGGTTATTATTTTAAAATAAAGTCGTGTTTTTAGGAACACGAAAAATCGGTCAATAGTGCTACCGGGAAGTCTTACTTGGGCCCGGGATTATAAGGAATACACTCCGCACTCAAATCTCTAATTACAAAACTTACACCTATTAGCCATATAGTGGAAATTTGAGGGTTGAAAGAGCATGAAAATGTGAAAAGAGTGCTGCATTATCTTGATTGCCCATTTTCTTGTAGATTTTAGTGTGATTATGGGATAATGGAGTAATTATTGGGTTTGAGTGCCACATTCCACATTCAGACTTAATAAGTACTCCCAAGATCTTATGTTACTCTCAAATTTCCAAGAAAATGGGCCACAAAAGAATATTCAGCTCTTATTTGATGTTATCATAAAATGTTCACTCTCAATATGAGTCACTATCAACCACATAGCAGCACAAGTTGTGGTTTGAGAGTTGAGTGCTTAATGTAAGTATCCATTGTAACGCCAGGCCCTGACCTAGATGACCTCTATGAGCATAATTTAACAGCTGACTAATTTGCTGTGTTTCGTGTTTGCTCTCATTATGTTGATTAACGAAGAGGACAGATAAAATCAGACATGAGAATTTTGCACGGAATGCTTAAAAGCAGGGAGATTCAGCGTCCCTCTGGACCCCTTGTCGAATTTTCAGCTTATTTTGAAAGTTTGCATTCTTATGCCTGTGTATGATTCCCTCACAGAAAGTTGTACATTCTCTGTGGTCACTGTATAAGTTATGCATGTACAATGGCGAAGATTGGGTTAATCTTGTTTGGACTTTTTCCCTGCATAGAAGGATTATTGTAAAAAAAATCACCAAATTAGTTGGACTTTTCATTGCTCAAAGTGAGTTATAAGATCTCTTATGTGAAACTTTGTCATCATATTACTATATTTATATATATCAGTGCCCTTGTGATAACGGACGGCGATGATAGACGCGAAGACGAGCAAGAAACGGAACATGAGAAACGTAAACGTGCTGTAAGTTGTGTGTATATAGCTTGGTTAAACAATGAGTCTCACTCCAATGCAATGAACTTTGATACTGCTTGTGTTGTAATGGATTATAGAAGTTAAAGTTCTTCTTACGTGTCTCATATAGTCACAAGTTTTTATGGACTCAAAAGCTAGATGCTGTTGCCGTAGGAGTTGTGAATTTAAACCATGTTTGGGTCGTAGAAACATTTATTTAGCCTCAATATATGATAAAACATAATTAACCAGTACACAACAAAATGAACAAATACATGTCTTTCAGTAATAAAAATACTATCGGACTGTATTTTTAAACAGAAAATCTTTTTAACTGGTATTTATGATTATTTGTTTACATAATAAAATCTTCAAATACCACATAGTGTTATACAGTTGAACCCCGTTATGTCGACATCGGTTATATCGACATTCCGGTTAAGTCGACATATTTGTAAAGTCCCGATTTCTGTCCCTATATATTGTATATGGAAAATGATTTTTATGTCGACATTTCTATGTCGACAATTTCGGCTATGTCGACGTGATTTCTCTGACCCAAAGAGTGTTTTCACACCTTAATGTACTTGTTTGTGTCGACATCCTCTCGACTTGATTGAAATTGAAAAGGTGTCAATTGACCGTGAAGAGATAAACAATTTTATCCCGACCTATTGTTTGTGTCACAATTAATTATTTCACAGTTTGTAAAACGGATCTGTAAATTAACATCGTAGTTTGCAATATGATTGATAAGTGTCGCAGCGAATATTTACCAGTTTCAGTAAAACTGATAAATTCAGCCACTCGCCGTATATGATTAAATATTGTTGAAAAAAGGGCATTAAACCCGAAAACAACATAAAAATCGAACATATACATATATTATGTCTGTGATATTATTTATTTAAAGTATACCAAATATCACGATTCAATTAGAACACCTGCAGCAAAACACACGAGTGGTAAGTTTTACAACACCACCATAGCCAAAATACGTATATACAAGACAAGTAAGGTTGCCAGTACTGGAATCGGATGTGTCGACATTCGGATATGTCGACATATTTTATCAGGTCCCTGTAATGTCGACATAACGGGTTTCGACTGTAATAGAACTGTAATCTTTCGCACTTATTTGTTTGCAAAAATAGTTTCGTATCTGTTCTGTTCTTTTTCTTGATTATTATTTTTTTCAAATACAAATCATTTTTACAATCTCTGTTGTTTAAATAAATCTGTTATATTTGATGTTGCAGCTATCGAGAACTGATCCAGTGCATTCAATACCATTGAAAGAATTTGTATTCCAACAACTTCGTCAGTGTCATAATCTCCATGGCGACAAAGTGTTTGATGAACTTACGCAGCAAATCGATCCTGATGTTTACTTGCAACTACAGCAGTTTACAAAAACCTGTAAAAATGTCATATAATTGTTGTACACTTACAAGGAGTTGTGACCGTTAAGTTGGTGTATAAACTGTCTGTTTCTGAGAATGTAGTGTGACAGTTGACGGTATAATTTATTTACATTGTCAAATTCTGAGGGACATTAGCAGACTTGTGTTACTGTATCCAAGATCGTTCGTCAGTTATACCAAACTTCAGCAGTGTTCCGAGTCCCTTACTCTGATTCCTTAGATTTGCTTCCAGTCATTTACTGCAGAATTTGTATCAGCTCTATTTTGTTCTGTCTTTTATGATGTGATACATTCTTACATGTGTTCGGGTGTTTGAAGCGGTGCTAATGGGATGATGGTTGGACTTAGTCATGTGTGAAATTATAATTAATTTATTGTTATAAATTCAATATGGAATAGAGAAGAAACGCAGTTTAAACACTTTGATGTAACTGTGGTATTAAAGTGTACAAGACACATTTATGTGAGAGTGGTTGAAATTTATGTCTGTGTTTTAAGTGCTTTTCTTTTGTGCCGAGTTATTTATAAATACAGTAGAACCTGATTTATAAGACCACTGCTGGAAGGTTGGTCCTAGTTGTGAGGTGGTCTGAATTGGAGTTAGAATAAGAAAGGGAAATTAACAACCTGATCCATGAATATATGATCTTGTCAATAAGATCTTAAAGTGAGATTATACTGTGCTTGTGTTGCGCGTGTGTGTGTGTGTACTTTGTGTGAATACATAAAAACAAATGCTGTTGAGCTTCATAATTGTTTTTTTACCACTTGTTCAATACTGGACAGGATATGATAAGTACGCTTTTTTATATGTTACTATAACCTGACCTCTAAGCTCAGTGTTTAGAGCGTTAGGATGGAGCTCTGGATTCGATTCCAGGGCTGGGCCGTTCATGTCCTTCCATGACATTTGGCTATGGCCAACCGTCTTGCACCTCTTGGTCATGTGCGGATGTTTTCAGCTGCTTGAGGGAGGCAATTTAGTACTGCTTGTTTATGAATTCTGTATATAACTGAAAAATTGTTGAAAGCTTTAAACCTGATTCAAACAAATATGTACCTTATGTCTTACTTGATTTTTAACTAGCCAAATAATATTCCCAAGGCGGCAGCTACTGGTATAAAGATTGTCTCTACACAAAACCGCATCCAAATAACATTTTGTATATTATCTTACTTCAAATTTAAGTATATTTCCTGCATTTATGGCCGACTGCTTGGCTATAAAAACGTTTCCAGTAGATTCATTTGTTTAATCATATTCAAGTTAAAATATGTTATAAGGCAGAATAGAGAGCCTAGTTACTAACGAAATCTAGGCATATGAAGTGAAGAAAACAATTTCTGTGTTGTGACTTATTTCTTTTGAATCATGTGTCAGGGTATTGGTTACTTTTTTATATAAAACTCATCAGATTTTCAATGATCAAGTTCCAATTTTATTGATCCAATGTTGACAAAATTTCTGTAAGTAAAATTTAGTTACCTCTGCTCTATGTTTTCAATTTAGTTTCCTCTGCCCGATGGTAGTTGATGTAACCAAACCTTTATTCTGCTTCTCTTTTATACAGTTCAGATTCTGAATTACTAGCTACTCATGTACTGTCAGAGTTATCAGAGATCAGCTCGATGAAATTCACATCCTAAACCTTTCATTGCAAAAATTATCCGTGTGTATTCATAAGCTTTGGTCGATTTTAAGTGTTCGTTTTTGTGATAATTTTTATTTGAACCGTTTGTTTGGTGCTTGAATTGTGTGACTGTCTGGTGTAATTATGTACACAGCTCTACCTCATCTTCACATATCATGCTAAGCAATGCCCTGGGGCCTTATTCACAAACATGTTCAGTCTGAAACTCGGACTTGGGGACTTCAATTTGCAGAAATATATTTTCCAGCATTTCGTTTTCATTACCGGTATATCTAAATAAATAAAATTTCATCGGAATAATTGTTGATACACATTCTACACTTTTGATAATTTGTATTAAAATCTGTTGTTTAATTATAAAATAGGAGGACTAAGAGCATTTCACATTTTGAAGTCCAAGTCCGAGTTTCAGTATTAAAATGTTGGTGAATAATGCTCCTGTTTTAACTTTTAAATTGATATGTTATTGTGTAGTGCAATAATATAATTCTGGCACTTAGGAAATTGATACATACAGTATCAATGTACGTATAATTGCCATGAGTAGGGATTAATATGTGCCAGTTAAATTTTGTCTAATTATAGAAGTCACTCGTGTATGGTTAACGTAAGTAGATTTGCGCCCATCGAGACTTCCACTGAGGTTTTTGACATTGTTCAAGTTTTGCCATTGGGTCAACCCATGGAGATAAATATTTTGATTGTGTTGCCCGATAATGATTTTATCCAATTATGGTTCTATATGTTGTGGAAACATACCTAAGAAATGTATATATAGATTTAAGTTTGCAGTCAAACTGTGAATTGTTAGGTATTATTGCAACCAGTTTAGTAAGCAATGGCATACTTCAATCCTAGGTGCATATAAATTGGAGAAAAAAACTTTGATTTATCTCAATCCTTGACATAGCTACACTTCCAAACGTAATGTTGCACGGTTTCTTTAAAAAATCTGATTCTTAAATATTTACTGTACAGTTAACCCTGCCTCAGTGTATTTTCGTCCTGAGAAGAAATAGTAGCTTATAAAGAATGTGGTGTATTTTATCTTTGTGTTTTAAAAAAGAATAATTTTAAAACAAATTTTGCACATTTGTTCTGGCAATACTTGAGATTTTTGAAAACACAGGGAGGGCAGTAGGGGACATTTGAATCACAGTTGATATGGAATGGTACTGCATACAATAACCCAGGGGTAGGGTCAAGGGGAATAAAGGTGATTTGAATCACTGATGACATGGAATGGTACTGTGTACTGCATTTTGTACCCAGGAGAATAGAGGTGATACGAATCACAGATGAAACGGGACGGTACTGTGTACTGCATTTTGTACCCAGGAGAATAGAGGTGATACGAATCACAGATGAAATGGGACGGTACTGCATATTGTACCTAGGAGAATAGAGGTGATACGAATCACAGATGAAATGGGACGGTACTGCATATTGTACCCCAGTGGAATAGAGGTGATACGAATCACAGATGAAATGGGACGGTACTGTGTACTGTATATTGTACCCAGGAGAATAGAGGTGATACGAATCACAGATGAAATGGGACGGTACTGCATATTGTACCCAGGAGAATAGAGGTGATACGAATCACAGATGAAACGGGACGGTACTGTGTACTGCATTTTGTACCCAGGAGAATAGAGGTGATACGAATCACAGATGAAATGGGACGGTACTGCATTTTGTACCCAGGAGAATAGAGGTGATACGAATCACAGATGAAATGGGACGGTACTGCATTTTGTACCCAGGAGAATAGAGGTGATACGAATCACAGATGAAATGGGACGGTACTGCATATTGTACCCAGGAGAATAGAGGTGATACGAATCACAGATGAAATGGGACGGTACTGTGTACTGCATATTGTACCTAGGGGAATAGAGGTGATACGAATCACAGATGAAATGGGACGGTACTGCATATTGTACCTAGGGGAATAGAGGTGATACGATTCACAGATGAAATGGGACGGTACTGCATATTGTACCCAGGAGAATAGAGGTGATACGAATCACAGATGAAATGGGACGGTACTGCATATTGTACCCCAGTGGAATAGAGGTGATACGAATCACAGATGAAATGGGACGGTACTGTGTACTGTATATTGTAACCAGGGGAATAGAGGTGATACGAATCACAGAAGAAATGGGACAGTACTGCATATTGTACCCCAGTGGAATAGAGATGCACCAGTATATAAAATTTTATCATTAATGAATTGCTTGTTTATTTCGCTTAACCATTCTCTTACCAAATGCTTTTCAGTCTTTCCATACAAAAGCCTTGTTTGTTAGCCTTGCGACTATATGAGCGCTGCTATGGGATTGACTACCTCTTCTGTAAGTAACATCATGTCGGGAAATGCAACATGTGATGTCACTATTTGCAAGCAGGAAACAATATTTATTCCATATGGTCAATTCATTTTCATATTGCCATAGTTATGGGGAATGTATTGCTTACTGTCAGTACATGGTGACGTAACTTAAAGAAGAGGTTGGAAATCATACAGTGGCGCTCATATAATGATATAATATTGTAGCATCACCAATTGGCATTATATTTCTTCTTTCATCTTATTGAGTGTCATCACATATTTTAATGATGGGTTGAAAAAAGTAACTGTTAATGCACTGATTGTACGATAAATTGCACAAAAATGTCATGTTTCATTCAATATTTATTAACAGTGGTAAATTACTGATAAAGAGTGTATATATAGCACTGTTCCGCTGTCTAACATTAGCTTATCTTCATGTCTATATAAGTCTATGGAAATACATTTACAACTGTTATCAAATTTACCACCATTTTTGATCCAATTTTTTATTCTAGCATGTGAAATAAAGTCATAAAACATTCACTATGTTGTTGTTGTAACTCCTTTATCCAACTATGAAATAATAAAATTCAGAAGGGGTAAACAATTTAGTTTTAGATCCATTGAAACTTTGACATTTATCCAATCTTTTTTTTGCTTTCTATTGAAGACACATGGAGGACGACATCGTGCTTGTGAAATTCTAAATACTGGTATGAGTATCAAACTACATGTATATGAGAATATACTTGATATGATTTTTTATTTAAAAACGGAAAAGCAGCATTTTATGACTGTTTTTAAGCAAAATTTATTCCCGCTTTTCAAACAGTATAATGAATTGTCATTTAGAAATCGCACTTCATTCTTTTCACTGTGTTGTTTCACTCTATGAATTCTTCTGAGGAATTTTAATCACAACCTGTAAATACGAAGAAAACACATCCAAATGCCAGGTAACATATAAAGGTCGTATAAGGGTTGTTTTAAAGGGGATACATAGGACATTAGAAGAAGATTATCAACATGACTTAGACACATCAAATGATAGCGGGTCCTGGAAAAAAGACTGGTCGGATTTTTAATAGATCCTGGAAGTGGGGAATTTGCATCTCTCACTGAGGATTTAGACAAAATGCTTAGCTCTCAGAATGCTATGTTGAGGGGTGAACATGAAACTAGTCTATGTGAGTATAAATAAAGAAGCAAATAGACTAGTTTCACTTTCATTTGTCCATGTGATTATTACAGATTGTATTACTTACATTTTTCACTTCAGTATACTGACTTAGACCATATTCTCCACTGAAAAGACAAAACAATTAACAGACAGAGAAACTATACCCACAGTGGCCTTGAAACAGGAATACAAGAAATCCTTACAAACTTCTGCTTATAACCATAGATCGGATTATTTTAATCAACTTTGAACTAATCATAATGAAGTAACAATTGCGTAACAAATTCCATTTTTTACATATATCCCTTAAAAAAACAAGGATTGACCTATACAGATGGTTTCCATGGTCACCTGTGTTCATGTTTCTCGAGGCATTTATAGCACAGATATTTCCCAGAGTTTCCAGAAAGCTACTAGATACATCTAGCAGTGAGCTATAAGATTTATCATTATGATTCAAACAAATTAAACAAAAAGTCAAAGTTATTCTGATTTTACATTCATCATTTCAGATCACTTTGTTTTTGTGTAGAGAAGAATCATTAAATACAAAATGGTGGTTTAGCTCTTTTCACTAGTATATATCTAAGTACTATCAACTTACAGTTCTCGTCCAAGTCCAGACATCTTGAAGCCACCAAATGGTGCTTGGGCGTTCACAACTTCATAGCAATTCACCCTGTATACGAATAACAAATATATACAACACACTTATAACAGACTTTGAATAACTGTTGATTTAAAAATGCTCACAAGCAAGACACAATATTTTTCAGTTGCCTGCAACGTGCTACCTGACCAACCATCCCGGTGAAATGGCCTGTGCAGAAACGTGCAGATCAACAAAAGGATGAGTCCATTATGAAATTTTGAGAGATAAAGTGACTTTTAGAATGACAACTAAACTTGTTGAATATTATACATGAATCAAGTTAAAATAGAAGTCAAATTCAAGAGTTGCAAAAATATCAGCCTGAGTAATTTTAGTAACAATACTCGTTTTAAAGATTCACAAACACTTCAGCGTGGAAAACATCTGAACTCACAGATTGGTTAAGTTTTTTTATTTTTTACAATAACTTGACACAGTAACAAAGTCCTCATAACCTACCATACAGTGCCAGCCTTTATCCCCTGTGTGTATGTCATAGCAGTGTTGATATCATTGGTAAACACAGCAGCAGCAAGACCATAGCTTGTATCATTGGCTCTCTCCAGTACTTCATCCAGAGTCTTAAACTTGAAAATACTCTGGACAGGTCCAAATATCTGTAGAGAAACAATGAGACAATTAACAAGACTATCTGTGCAATGGTGTCAATGGAAACTCCTCCATGAGGTTTGGGCAAGTACCCAAATGCAACAGCTTTGGAAAGATACATAGTGCTCTGCATTTCCTTTAATTGTAGGTTCTATTTACTAAAAGCTTCAATGAAATCCCTTCAGTTCTGCTGAACATTTATCATGGATAAGCGTAAATTAGCACAAAAAGGAGCGAAGAGGAGATAATTCGGAAGACAAAATCACTGCCATCTGTCTGCATACCAAGTTTCATTGAAATCTCTTCAGATATGGAGGATACAAAACTCGAGATAAGTCCTCATGGTTACAGCTAATTTTCATTCTAAACATTTTTCTTTCAAGGTTTAACCTTTTAGTAATATATATATGTAAATATTTGGTTAAATATGTCACAAACAAAATACTGTATGATCATTTTATCAATCTTGTCACATGTGAATTATGTTTAAAAAATGCAAACCCAATAGTGGCATTTAATCTTGGAGATCAACTTCAAGTTTCATAAATTCCAACTTGGTTATCTAGGAGTGAATCTCCTAACAATGAAATGTGACAGACAGTTATGGACTATAGCAGTCCAGCTTTATGTCCTGTTTTACCAGAAGTACATATTTCTTTGTCACTACCAGTCATTGTTATTCATTTTGATCTAGTTTTTTTTGCTTTGAAAATAAATGTCTGGCATGATTCCATGCCTTTTCCAACTCACACTGTGTTGTATGTCCTACTAGTTCATGACATACATAAATCTGCAGAGGCGGAGAGGTGCAAATATAAAGGAAACTGTGATTATGCTCTACCTTCACAGAACATAATAGATAGACAGACATGTACTCTGTCATAAAAGATACGAGTAAAGAGAAATTAATCTACACCAAGGTAACGTTGGTAAAACTAAGTGACAAAACATCTATTAATCCAAATTATGAAGAATCATAAATAAAAAAATGCCGGAATAATTTGCAGTAGACAAAAATTAAACTTTATTCTTATACTTTTAAAAATACTGGAATTCCAAAACAAGAATTAAAGTTAAGTGCTCAGAGTCAAGTGCAGTTCATTAAACTGTTCAGTATGAAAGATTTCACACATTCGTGTAAGTTATACAAGAAAGTCTACCTCCTCTCGTGCTATACGCATGTTGTCAGTGACACCACTGAATACTGTTGGTTGGATAAAATATCCAGTATCACCATAGCGACTACCACCACACTCTAACTTAGCACCATCTTCTTGTCCAGCCTTTATCAAGCCAAGAATCTTGTTGAACTGTTCTTCATCAATCTAGATGGACAAAGAATTTTCATTATTCGTACAAGCCAGTTCAATCATATCACAGAACAATTTAGTTATATTTAAATTATACTTCCAGTGATGTGGTCGAGGTAAAATTTGAAGGGCTGAAAATACTTACAGACAGGGGATTTTGGGGTCGCTTCAGGCAAAGCCCTGGTGGGGGTTACAGGTGGAAAAGCCTCTGAAGCAAAGACTTTCAGAAGGCTCTTCTGAGTACAGAGTAGACATTGACAGGCATAAGTCTTACTAATAGGAATAACACACTAAATCTCATCAAAGACCTAAATACCATCTGTGGTATTTAGGTCTTTGATCTCATTGAAGGTGCAAGTATTTCGAAAATCAGCTGAATTTTAAGTCAGTAGTATACAAATAGCAGAAATGTTTAAACAAACTACACATACACTGTATTGTTTCAAACACAAGTTGACACAGTCCAAGCTGGATATAAGTGAACTACAAACAAATAGCCGTGGCAAAAAAAGGATACCACATTAAACGTTAGACATATATCCTACTGTGATAAAATGCAGGGTTAGGACATTTAATTCAAAACAAAAGCAGGCACATAATACTAAGACCACCACATTTATAAGTTTTTCATTGACAAGTTTCTCTTCTTTTTATTTAACTATTTAATCAGACCACCTGACAACTAAGACTACCTTTCCTCAGAACCAGTTGTGGTTTTCACTGTACATTATAACTTACTTGGGGTCCATTGTCCACCTTAGTCCACGGATCACCAACAGTCCTACGCTGAGCACTTTCAATAGACTTCTTAACAAACTCATCATAAATGTCTTCATGAACAAATGTCCTTGACCCCGCAATACAACATTGACCCATGTTTGTCATGGCTGCATGATTAGCAACATCAACCACTTTGTCAACTGGAAAGTAAAAATGTTATATTGTGTATGTTATATTAAGTAGATCAACTGAGCTAACCATGGAGGGCAGACGTTGCTAAACGAGGGTAAATGCATGGGTTTTATCCTACCAACTTCAATTAATGGGTAACTGTCAATTGTGCTAGATTAAAGATTACTAAGATCATGACTATAGAAACATTCTGCTAAAACAACTGTTAAATTTCATAAAAATCACAATAACAATCTTCAAAGCAATAGCAATAATAACTTAATAATTGCTTTATTAAACTCTGCAAATTATACTTACAAAATTACAAAAAAATAACATCAATGACATGCTATAAAACAAGAAATGTGCACTATTTCTGTATTACTATGACAACCAACCCAGCTTATATAAGGGTTGTTTTATACGTTAGTGCATGTTTTGTTTAAAACAACGGCCACTTATGTTCATATCATACTGAAATTGGGGTAATATTGTGAATATCATACTGAAATTGAGTAGATATTGTTTATATTATACTGAATTTGGGTGATATTGCTCATATCATATTAAAATTGAGTTGATATTGTTCATATCATACTGAAATTAATTAATACATGTACTGTACATATGATTACCATACTAACATGGACGTGATATTGAATAACCACACTGTACTTAGACTGTTCTCTATTACAGACAAAAATGCAAACACAACTATAAGTACATTAATTATCATACTTGCATTGTATAATAGACATCTAAGCAACATCACTAAATCCAATTCACCGAAGTAATAGTGAACATATAAGAAACAGATTGTTACCAAGGTTACAAAACCAGCATCAACATATTACTTATAATCGCTGATTACTCACTATCTACATCAGGGAAGATGACATTTGGACTTTTTCCTCCTAGTTCTAATGTGGTTCTTTTCAGATTGGATGATCCAGCAGCTTGCATTATCAGCTGACCTACCTAGGTTGGCAAAATATAAATATTTGCAATGGTTCATGTTAAGTATGTTGGGGCTCAACTGCCCTAAATGTTAGAGTATACAACACAACCTCTCTTGTGAAACATCCTTTGAGAGATACTGTCTGGCTAGGTTCAAACTTAAGGCAATAATGTTGCTGAAAAAACGTTGTTTCTAAAGAAAGGGCCACTGTGGACAAGTTGTGCTAGAGTTTCCATTCTATATAACCATGAAGCACTTGATCATCTTTAAGATACATTACAGATTAGAAATAGTTTCCAATCAACATATTGAACAGTCAACTTTCATTACACTGATATTAGTTACAATGGTTAATATTGATTCAGCGACACAAATCCCACCAAAATGAATCAACACATTGTCTTATTGACGTAATTCAATATAATGATATATTGTAATAATAACTTTTGTTGCTTTGTAAAAAAATTCTTTTCAGGGTTCATTATGCAAATAGTATATCTATGTGTCTGTCATATTCAATACACCAACATAAATCAAGGGAACAAACATGGCCATGATAATGAGAGTGGACTGTATTACAATTACATAGTTACCTCAGTAGAACCGGTGAAGGCCACTTTATTAACATCTGGGTGTCCAGTAAGGGCTGCCCCAGCAGTAGGTCCATATCCTGGCACAATATTAACAACACCAGGAGGGAAGCCAGCCTGTCAAGTACCGTAATATATGTTTAAACTTGCTAATTTACATCGATTGCGAAACAAGTTATGAAAACTTATAGTAATCATTCTCAATGACTGCCTCCTGTGTAACAAACCAGTATTTACCACTAATACAGGGCTTGTTAAGCTAGTACTTCAACCTCGCCAAGGCGGAACTCGAACCCAATGAGTCTGGTACTCTATCCCGCTACAATCATGCCTTCCTAACCCTCTGGTACTCTATCCCGCTACATTCATGCCTTCCTAACCCAAGTATTTGACAATATTCTCAAAAATTCTGATATTCATGTATTTTCAACCAAATACAGACCTTATATCCTAACAATACTAAGTATTCTTATTCCTTTACATATGTGTATAGCAGAAAGATGCCAGCATAAATATATTGTCTTTTAATACGCACCTAAACAATTGACACTTGTTATGAGGTGAAATAATAGTATTTTAAATAGTCAACTCCCTGACCTTATCATAAGACTAAGCATTGAAGTAATGATAGGAAAATGTGGAACTTCTAAAATCCTTTGATTCCGGTTTTCAGAGAATCCAGTTTTCATTGAGTTTACTGTTTTGTCAAATGTTTAAAGTTTTGTTACCTCGGCAACTAAAGAAGCAGCATAGAGAGCAGTGAGTGGAGTCTGTTCTGCTGGTTTTATCACAATCACATTACCCATAGCTAGAGCAGGGGCAAACTTCCAGGAGAACATCAACATTGGATAGTTCCACTGTAATGTACAATTATAACCATCTATATTATATACACAATTTCGAACTTCTTCTCACGATTTGGTAATGGAACGCGGAAGATATCAAAACAACCTAAAAATCAAAGAATTTGTAATAATTGTAACATATCTGATAGAAAATGAATATCACTTTCTACTAATTTGTCCAAAACACAGAAATCTTAGAATTCAATACTTAAAAGATTATTATTACACCTGGCCAAATATACAAAAATTTACGAATCTTATGTGCGGAAATCCAAAAACTACATGTAATCTTGCGAAATTTATTTATTTTGCCAATTTATGTAGAAATCGAACCAATGTATGAAAATGATGTAAAATTTGTGATGCTCTTTGAAAATACATGCATTCCTTCTACATTGTAATTGTATAGTAATATTGACTTTTGTTTGCTATAAACATTGTAATATGTTTTATGCAATAAATTATATTGTTGTTGTTTTTGTTGTTGCACAAGATACAAAAATACAAAGTTTCATTAATTTACCAATCTCGTTTCTGTTAAGACTGATAAATTTATAAGCCTGAAATAATTCTTACTTTCCAACATGGAAAAACGCAAGCGCAAAGAACTCGCATTAAAAGAGAAAGATGAGTTAATAAATCAAAGTTTTAGTTGCAGAATGTTTTTCAAAGTTTTCATATTCCAGAAAAATGGATTGTAGTTTTGTCAAAAATTTCTTATTTGTATTGTTAATGCAAAAGTACATCACTGATTGATTGTGGCTGACCATTCAGTTGAATTTTTTTGCAGGATGTATGAATGACTCATTTAAAATGTTGTTTTTAATGTTTTTATTATTGTTTTTTTTCAGGTGCAGGCCATCATTAAACGGAAAGCTGAATTTATGGAGGGATATGACAGCAATATTGCTGTATTGCTAGACAAACAACCATTGACTCATTTTTCAGGAAGTGAGAAATATGTATACATGTACTAGACTGGTATTGATGACGTTATGTGATGAACATGTTGTGTTGTACATGTATATAAAAATGCTATAAATGTTTTCTGTTTCAATAATAGTTTACTAAAGTAAATGATGCAAATATGATGCAAATACATTTTAGAAATATGCAAGTCTTTTTTTATTTTCTCTCATTTGTTCATTTTACATATTTACTGTACATAGAGCAGAAAAAAGTATGAGTATTAGAATATTGTCTTTTATGACAGATGGGTCTGTAAAGTCATTTCACTATCAAGACCACTCCGCTATTAAGACCACTCCGCTATTAAGACCACTCCGCTATTAAGACCATTTAGCAAAAGTACGGAAGGTGGTCTTAATAGCGGAATTCTACTGTATATATATTTTATAATTATAGATTCAATATACATGTACTTTTGAAAGTGAAAAAATAAATTGAATTTATAAACCTACAGGAATAATTTGTCCACAAATACCAACTGGTTCATGTCTTGTATAGCAGAAAAAATCTCCATCTGAAATCATAATATATGACCTGTTGGTTAAATAGAAATGTTGCTAACACAGTTCTAAGCATAATGTACCAGTATCTGAAATTATAATACACTTTCAAGGCCATAATTGTTTGTTTGGCATAATTCTATAATCCAGCAAATTCATGGAGGGCAGGCAGGTAGACAATTATTCTTTTTCTTCATTATTGTTATGGTCATTTAAGTTTTAACTATTTATATGCTGCCCAAAAACAATTTCCCCCACCCAGACAACTAAATTTGAGTAGGGGAAATTTTCAGGAGTAGGTAGCATTATACTAAACAAACAATTTTTAAGGACAGCCTGATTGTCATAATTACCGGTAATACCAATAAAAATTTCGAAACAAATGAGCAAATTGACGGTTTGGTGAAAATTATTGTAATTGCCTATTGTCAACTGAACTGAGTTTAACAGTCATATGCCAAACTCCCAATATTTATTCCTCAAACATATTCACCATTAATTTTATGCAGTAAGGTTGGTATTACTTAAAAAATGCAATTTTACATGAGACTTCACTCACAACCTCATGACATTATCTTACATTAAATCTAAATGCAGAGTTAAAGAATATATCCATTCACAATGACAAGATGAGCTGAAGTTTTACATCGTTCTTTCAGCAATGTCTGGTAAGTCAGTTGATCTATTAGACTATATAATATAACCAGTGTTCCTGGGTTGTTTACCAGTACTAACCTGTTCTTCCAGAATCAGCTGACATCTTCCTGAATCAGAGGTGGAGGACAAATGCTTGTGGATGTATGACCTCACTTAAAGACCACCTCAATAATAAGACCACCTCAAAATTAAAAACACAATTTTCAAGTCCATTTTCACCGTTTTGCTGTTTATTCAACCTTAATATTAAGACAACCTCGATAAGAAGACCAGTTATCAAGGGTTCCAAGGGTGGTCTTATTATTGAGGTATTACAGTATTTTCAAGGAAATTGTTTACCCTCCACTTACCTACAGGAATAGTTTTTCCTGTGTTTTTGTCAGCCCAACCAGAATAGTATCTGATGACTTTAATAGAAAACGTCAAATCTCCAACCGCTGTATGATAAGGTTTGCCATTGTCAAGTGTTTCCAAGCTCTGTGAATTGATCAATTAGGATACAGAATAAGAATTTATAATGCATAATGCACTATATGCAGGAAAGTTAGCAATAGGGAAATGTTTGAGAATTTGCAAAGTCGTGAAAATATCAGCCAGTGTAAATTTCCTCAATCACAGAAGTATAATTCTATGTACTTGACTATAAAATGAAACAATTTATTTATTAACTCATTTCTGCTCTGATGTCACAGTTTCGCAAACTCTTTAACTCAATAAAAGATCAACTTATATAATATGACCAAATCTACAAGGAATTCAGATATTATTTGTCATTCTAGATAAAATAAAATTGTATTTATCAGGAAAATGACATCATACGCAAATATATTGAAGATCTCGTTCCAACAGATCAGCGTATTTGCTGAGCAGACGACCTCTATCACTGGCATTCATACGTCTCCATGGTGATCCCAGTTTGAATGCCTCCTTTGCTGCAGCTACAGCCTTGTCTATATCAGCCTAGAATAAGAGTGATTTCAATATACAAATGTACTATCAAGGGATAATGTATTGAATGAAAGAAAAGTGATCAAGGGGTAGAACGTCTGACTCTGGATCTGAAGTTAATGAGGTCAACTCCTACCATGAACAATGTTGAACCTCAAACTTCACAAACCCTACATTTAATATAAACACAGGGAAGTAAGCAATGGAGCAGTCATTGAGGAGATTTCATCAGTTCTCTCCCCTAATTTAGATTGTCTCACGTTCTCTCTCCTCTTATATCCCTTCAATTGTATATGTACTATACATACATCACTTCTCAGGAGTTGTCTTGAGTTCTCTTCCTACAGTATATGTATACATTTACAAAAGAAGGGACATAGAAGGGGAGAGAATTCATTACAATCTCCTGTAGGTAATTATAAGCTGAAATGACTTGTTTTACAATAGACGTAAAACAAATAAATTTAAACTGAATTGTTAAGAATATGCACTGTACAAGAAGAGACACCCTTTAAAACAGTATCTCAGCTCTCTTGTACAACACTGTGTTTACAACTTCCCAGCCTTCATAAGTGTATGTCTAGCCTTCATAAGTGTATGTCCGGCTTCACAAGTGTATGTCCAGCCTTCATAAGTGTATGTCTAGCCTTCACAAGTGTATGTCCAGTACTAACCTGTACTGTGGTACCATCTGATGGGACAAATGTTGCAAGACAAGGTTAAGCAGTAAAGAATTAATATACAGTAACACCTCGGGTCACCACACTCAATAATAAGACCACCTCAAAATTAAGACCACAATTTTTTAGGTCCATTTTCACTCTTTTGCACTTTTTCAACCTTAAGATTAATACCACCTCAATCAGAAGACCAGTTTTCAAGGGTTCCAAGGGTGGTCTTATTATTGAGGTATTACTGTATATATATAGTGAACAGGACAAACCTTGTCACCCTCTTGTACCAAGGCAATCTTCGAAGTTGTTGCCGGGTCTATTGTCGGGAAAGTTCTCCCAGAGGCCGAGTTCACCCATTCATTGTTAATGAAAATCTGGAAGATAAAGTGAACATATGTTATTGGCTACATGATACCTGCATACCTGAATTAATCAAATTTAAAATAACGCTTCAAATATTTATTAACAATATGGTGTAGTATTAGACGTAATAACTGATCATCTCAATTTTGTTAAAATTCATACTAAATCTTAGCTGTGTAACTATGAAGACATTTCAAGACAAATTATAGTGTGTTAATGGACAAGTTTTCATTAAAAGTTGATTGATCAATGTGCATGTGATTAAGAACCATGAAACACATCATGCAATCACAATAACATATGAGGACTGTTGATGCTATAATAAATATGCAGAGATTTCCCTGAGGCAGATGATTCATTTCCCTCACTCCATTTTCTATCTAGGGATTCACTCTTTCCACTTACTGTGTATCACTGGGGCCCCTATAATAAACTTCTGTCAAGTATAAATTGCATATCTGGGACCCTACAAATTTACTAAAAACACGAGGGTCCAAGGACCCCTAGCTGAAAAATCCTAGGGAAAACCCTGTTATATGTTGAATTACAGACACCGTTAATTTTCCGTATTTAAGTGTATGGCAATTAAGTATGCAGATGAGTTAGACAATCAAAGTTAAGCAACGATGATTAAAGAACATTATCGTTTTTATACAGAATAGTTTTTCATCGTGATTTCCTATTATCTTCAGGTTACCAGGCGATCCTTAAAAAAAGAGTTTGTTTGCCATAAAACCTAGCTACTCATGTGTTACTCTCCTTTAGCATCGGGCGCTTATTCCGATACCTTCACAATTAATGTAACGGTAGTGGAATCAAAGCGCTGTGTGGTAGCGTAGAAAAATTGCATGATGATATGTGTTAAATAATATAGTGACGCTAGTATATTGCTCCCAGTGCGGTCTAATATGTTTTCGTGTTTGTTGCCTTGTAAGATTTAGGAGACGCACTTTTAATACACACCAGAGACGTCATGCGTCGATCCAGCAATTTACGTCAGGGGGTCTATCTCCTGGTCAGGCCAAATCAGCCTTTGAAGTCCCTTGATTTTTTGCAATGCAACTTGTTTTATTTATTTTTGACAAAAAGTGTAACTCTTGAATTTGGTACCCCTGTTTATATTGGATTACATATGGACAACCCTATCCTGCAAATATCTCAGTGGGTGCTGACCCTTCTGCCCCCCTCTGGATCCGCGTGTGAACCTATAACTACGCCTCTCTGCCTCCACACACACCATTGCGTTGCTCTAATATCTAAGCCTCCGACGCCCCTGTGTTACAGTAATTTGCATGAATGCATGCATTTGTGAACACTATTTGTTTTGCCGTGACAAGGTCAAAAACTTAAACATGCTAACATGTAATGACATTTTTGCAAATAACTGGGTCAGAAACTACGATATCTATTCAACAGCTGGTAACGGTGAACCAAATTTTCACCAGAGGCAAATATGTACATTTTGATGTACTGTTACATATGTCCGTGATGCTACCAGCAAATGACTTTACCTCTGAAAAGCGTATACCTGTACTACATTGAACAGACGGAAAGCAAATGCATTTAAAACACAAAATACACGTTGAGCCGTCTGAAGTTTAAACTACCAACTTTCCGAGTTACTGCGCTGCATTGTCAACTCAAAACGCGCGACATAGTTGGACGCTAAAATATAATTACATAATCTGTGGAAGCAACGTAAAAATCTTCTGTAACTAACCTGAGTGTACTTGATCTCCGGATTCTTGATTGGTGTTTGCACGTCAGCCATTTTCTCTACACAATTATTCACGAACAATGTTGCGAGTTTGCAGACGACCAGTTAGTGCCACCGTTACGTGTCGAAAATGCGTAAACACACCGATGTTGATAAATTTATGTGATCAAGAGCGGATCTAGTCATATCAACTGCGGGGTTTAAATTTTTTAATTTAATATTAAGTGATTCACTAATACTACAAAGATACATCGATCGCAATCGTAATTGTAAATGTAATATGCCATAAATATGGAACCAATATATGTTCAATCATTCACGTGCTTTTTTCAGGGGCGTAGCTAACCTTACGTACATATGCACGTGCGCACGACAGACAATTGTGATAAAAAATGAAGCAGTGGTCAGGAAGCTAATTTCGAAACTACAATATAATATAGGTCAGGTTCACAGTCTAGAAGCAAAAGCCAGATTCGACGGGTCTGTAGTCACGTTTACTTTGCAGTTCCTATATTTCACCCTATCAATTGTGATTTTCTGTCAGGATTACCAATCCGTGTTTACGTTCTGTAATGCACTTTAATCAGTTGCTAAAGTATCACTCGTGACTGGTATGTTTCCAAAAGGTATGTTTATATTATAGTTCAAGGTAATGGCGTTATTCCAATATACTGGAATGTGGCATCGTATTTTTTGATCGACATAATTCATTGCCTGCTTTCAAACACGTCTTGCTGTGTACACAAATCTCTACAATTTGCTTCTGTTTGTAAATTTCTGAAATTCCATCAGTTAGCAAGTACATAGGAATTTAAAAAAAACTTTTGTAAGGGAGAGTAATCCGTACACTTGTTTAATGACTGTACTATTTTATTATGTCCCTTTGTCATGATTCCCGCGCACCGGCGTATGTTGGCGGATGAACCGTTGTAGTGTGCGAGGTAACTTTTCCCTGTCGGAAAATATAGATTTCCCTTTAATTATTCCATTTTGTTACTAAAACATCGAAACAAACGTAGCCAACCTCTCTAATATGGTAAAACCGTTATGCGGCTCCGAATAAAACACGTACATTCAGTAAGGTATTGTTTCAACATAATCATACAAATAATATTTATATCAATTCTTGGCTTGTCAAAATGATTTGTAAGTGGTTAATTCATGTTTGGATTGGGGCTCATGTTCCGATTTGCCATCGATATTACAAAATGTAACAAAAGGAAACATTTAAATATAATAACATCATCAACCGTTCAATATTATCGCAACGATCAATGATAGAGCCAGTGACACATACCCGTAGCCAGGGGATGCGATGGATGCGTTCGCCCCCCCCCCTTTTTCTGACAATCATCGATACAATATACCGGACTTTCATTGGGAGTTGCGAATTTGTGTACCGCTTGTGATATCGTGTTTATCGTCAAATTGCGCGATGTGAAAAAAACTCGTGGGGTCTACCTCCTACCGCACCTACCCCTCCGCCTTTCGATTCGGTATTATTCGATTTTTTGTCCATTTCTTTGTTGCAAATCCATTGTAACGCATGCTCGAAACTTCGCTGGTCACAACTGAGCAAATGTTTTCTTTCTATTGTGTTTCAAGAAGTACATATTACTGATAAGCTTAATTAAGTTAGCAATTTTATTACGCTCTATGCAATATGTTAAAATGTATTGAAGATGTTCAAACAAGACCAATGAACACATTATGAGGATGAATATTTATTTCTTGGCACAAAGAAACAAGAATGAATAGTTTGAGAACAGCTGATTACAGATTTTACAATGATATTTACACGTAGAATCAGTCTCATTCAAATCAGCTCCAGTCGCACGCTCCTATACTATACGCTAACTGGACTAACAGCGGAGCTAATGTTAGGGGCTGATTTCAATGAGATTGATGTAGAATCTACATACAGTCACCAATCGCGTGGTTATAATAATACAATCGTGAGTTCTCGGCACTTTCCGCCAAAATCCGGAATTTTGGCGGAAAGTGCCGAGAATTGACGAATGAACATACACGTGAACACTGATGTTACGACTGATCAGTGTCTTTGCAGCGTATTAACTTGGCTACAAATCACAGACTGATACACAAGATAATAAAGAACATGGAATACATAGTTAGATAAATGATTGACATAAATGGATGTTCGAATACAACTATGGCACCTGATATTACAATCTCATATTTGGTTTCAGAAATAGTTGGTCCTGTGTAGAAGTTCCAGGGTGTTCCTCGTAAAACAGAACCAATCAAAATATCATATTAATTATCAGTATGGTCATAAACATATTAAAAATAATAATTGAATAATAATAATTGTTTTGATTATGATTATTATGCACTGGTCCAAAGAGATAACGTACCATTTCGTACTTTGGGAATCGTCAATGCATTTTGACTACATGATCTGAACGTGATTTTGACGTATTTACATCGACCTTCTTCGATGATTTAACTCATTTGAATCATGCATGTTACAGCTTATAACTGAATAGCAATCGAAAACAGCAGAAAATGTATCCAGAAGCTTTGTAGAAACTACGCAAAATGGTAATGTCGGGATAGCACTTTTGACCAGTATATAATATGATTCATTTATTATTTATTCTAAAAGGCTACTGTTATAATCAGGCTGTAAACTGTTCTCTGAACGTCAGCTCTGAGTCTGTCATTTGCCCCTCCTTTGATGAAGAGTAATACCGATACTTCAGTAGTGTAACGTGGGCAATGAATTTGACATATATGTCGGCTAATGACAAGCTCAACATTTTATAATATGACGTCGATGAAAGAAACCAACCTCAACCATGTGTGAGAATTATTACATTATACATATGCATATAATATAAGTATGATAAATGTCCTATACACTGATGAAACAATATAAGTATGATAAATGTCCTATACACTGATGAAACAATATAAGTATGATAAATGTCCTATACACTGATGAAACAATATAAGTATGATAAATGTCCTATACACTGATGAAACAATATAAGTATGATAAATGTCCTATACACTGATGAAACAATAGAAGTATGAGTTACTTCTATATCTGATTTTTCATTTTCGAGTTGTTTAAGAATTCTTCTGTGGAATTTTAACCACGACCTGTAAATATAAAATGGATAATCAAAATCAGTATTTAAATTGTTTGCTTTTAACTTTTATATCTGGAAAAAACTCAATAACAAGGTTATGTTGATATTTATTTATATCTAAGTTATATTTCTATGATTACTAGTCATACTAGTTTTACCGAGTAGATTGAGTATTTGCTGTGGGTACTATTCTTATATAGATTTGTTCTTATCAATCAATGCTAAAATTGTACAGTGTTCGCTAAGGATAATTTTCAGTATTCAAGTCAGATGAACTATTAATAAATTTACACTCAATCATTACATCAGTGTATCAAATCGGATCCAAACAGCTGATCTTAATCCTGAAAATCAGACTCAAATTAAGCATTGTTCTCGCGGACTGATGTTCACACTGGTTCAATTGTCAGTCGGCGATCGTACTGTGTATACTTACGTTTTGCACTTCTGTGTATTGGGTTAGCCCGTATTCTCCTCTGAAATATCAAAGATAGACATTCCAGACTCATATCAATTACTCAATTACGACCATCATGTGTCATGTCTTGTGATGCATGTTCATAACACTATTTCTCGGCCATTTTGGGGCCGTATATGGATACCTTTTCCCTATTTAAGTAGGGTGTGTTTCCCCTAGTACTATTTAAAATGAATGAACATTTTTTAAGATTATCCGAGATTGATCCACAATGCTTTGAAAGAGTTTTATCATTTGTCAGAAAAAATATATTTTGTCTATTTGTCACTGATTAGTAATTGATTGACAAAATGTCTGGAAAGGAAAAAATGTCATATAAATTTAACTCAAACCCCCCTTTCATCTTTTAAGACGTGCTAATGCTCTGATATACTTCAAAAATAGATTTCAGTAAAACTCACTACATCCGGCGTATGACTGTAATATTACTTTACCATTCAAGAGATATTTTGTATAACGTCCTTAGCAATATTAAACAGTAGACAACATTAATATTTGTCAAATAATACTGAACATGGTCAAATTCAATTAGTGTCATGATATTAATCGTATTCATAAAAATTAGTTTTTGTCAAAAACCAAAATAGTAACCATGGTAACTAATCCAACGCTTTCTTCTACTTACAATTCTCGTCCTATTCCAGACATCTTAAACCCTCCAAACGGAGCTTGTGCATTGAACACTTCGTGGCAATTCACCCTGAAAGTAAGAACATCGAACGTTTTATACGAACACTCATTTTTGAGGCGATTTAGCGTCTCATTGCTATCATCGTCAGCCGGATGATCTACTCAAAGTACCGCCATATTCATCGTCTCAAGAAAATAGTATATGAAAAGTCCTCTGATTTTGGCGGGAGTATTTATATAAACGGCTTTTCTGGATTATTTTTGTCGTTTTTGGCGAATGAGTTTACCCGAATAGTCGCGTATTAATTTCTAACACGATAATATGGAAAACGTGCGGTCTTGCATTGAAAGCGCCTCTAAGTACCTTCAGTCCTTTGATTTATATCCTTTAAGTAAACGAAACAGCCATGGTCATGTAGTGACTATTCAAACTGTTAGCTATTTTGATGGAAGAAGACCCGATGGCGGACATCTTTCAAGAACCACCAACATGTCGTAAGCCAGCTGGATAGCTTCCTTACCTACACATTCTATATCTGAGGTGGGATTCGAACCTGCAGCGGTGAAGGGCAAGTGATTTTCTAATTGGTCCTGTTGAATTTACATGTTTGTCAAAATGAGTGAAAATTCTCAAACAAACTTTGTAAATACCAACATCACACTTTTATAAAAGAAAATGTTCACATGGACAACCGCAAAACAAGTATCAAATGGCTCTAGTAACGGGGGCATGCCAAGATAGGGTGACCGACTGGAAACGTTGTCCACTGTAGTTAACGCCTCGTCGCCTTATTTCCAGAACCCGTAACACAATTCTTGGAGGTTTTGATTATTTGGTATCGTTTAAACCGTCTTTCCAAGCTCTTTCTATCTGTACTACCTATATCGTTATGAAATGCACATAACTTAAATAAAATGCAATTCTATAACCCCGTATGTAACACAACCTCAGGAGGATAAAACGATGTCCTACCAGACAGTCCCTGCTCGAACTCCTTGTGTGTACATCAGCGCTTTGTTTAAATCGTTGGTGAACACAGCGGCGCCTAGACCATAGTACGTGTCATTAGAACGTTCCAGTACTTCGTCCATCGTCTTGAACTTGAAGATACTCTGCACTGGTCCAAATATCTGATTTATCGTATAACGAAAATGGTGTCAAAAGTGAAATTAAAAGAGAAGTGTTTGTTAACCATGATGTCCATGCTAGATGGACAAAACATTTATTTTGTAAAGGAATATAATATTTGATCATCATGAATACATGTTTTTTAAGTTATTACATACGCTATCAAACATAATTTCGGATGGGGGGTATATATTGCTAATAGCGGGTTTTATCACTCATTTTGTTTTAGTAATACATGTACATGTGTACTGTTAGTTTTATTAAAAAGGTTTTTATACATGTAATCGTTACTTGTAATAAAAAATGAAGACATGCGCGCATACTTCACTTGTCCGTAGCAGAGTATGAACATATAAACAAAATTGCGACATGCTTGTTCATGCACATTTCATGTACCTCGATAATAAGACCACCATTGGGACTCTTGAAAACTGGTCTTAATATTGAGGTTGAATGAAGAGCAAAACAGTGAAATTGGACTTGAAAATTGTGTTCTTATTATTGAGGTGGTCTTATTATTGAGGGGGTATTTAAGTGAGGTTTTACTGTAATAAAATACAACAGGTTTGAAATTGATAATGAATTGAAACAGTCTGCGTACCTCCTCCTTGGCGATACGCATGTTGTCTTTCACGTCACTAAACACGGTGGGTTGGATAAAGTAACCCTTATCTCCATGACGTTTTCCTCCACACGATAACGTAGCACCATCGTCTTTACCAGATTTGATAAAGGCCATGATTTTCTTAAATTGTTCCTCATCCACCTACAAAATAACAGTTACCAGAAAATACGTATAGTATACACTGAACTCTAATATATGTGGAGAGGTTGTCAGTTGCTTGCGGGGAGGCAGGCTGGTACTGTTTGGTAACCCAACAGCACTGGTTAGATAAACTGAGGTATAACTGATATAAGGTTTAGAATCGACATAAAACCCAAAACAGTCAAACAAGCAATATTTACTGGTCAAAACGGCTAACCCGCAATTTTGTAGCTTGAGGATATTCACTATATTGTGACAAGGTCGTATGTTATGATAAACGTGATTTTGACAGATTTATATTATTATTTTTTGATAGTTTGAATCATGGAGGTTATTGCTTGTTGCAATCAAGATCAACTGAAGACGTTTCCGGTAGTTTTGAACATATATACTGAAATTACCATGGTTATAGCGAACTCGAGAACATAAAAAAATGTACTCATATCGGGCCATATAAAAAGTCACAAATTTTGCTTTGACAACTTACATGAATGGTATAACGTGAATAATATGGTTCAAATACCTGTGGTCCGTTCTCTACGTTCGTCCAAGGATCACCGACGGTTCTACGCTGGGCCCTGGCTGTAGCTTTCTTAACAAAGTCATCATAAATGTCTTCATGAACAAACGTCCTTGACCCGGCGATACAACATTGACCCATGTTAGTCATAGCATTTGCGTTCGTATACTCAACGACTTCGTCAACTGTAGGAATGTCATTGGCATAATTTACATTCGGTTTGTTCATGCAAAGTACATTCACATTCTGACCGAAGTTTAGGTACTTATTTTTGGCGATCAGCGCATTCAATTAGAGTGCAACCTCATGAGAGTAACTTCCTTTGAAACACGGACACGTTCGCTGTTGTTGAGAGGTTGTTGTTTGGAAGAGATTAGATTGACAGTAAGGTCTTACGACAGGAAAAAAGATAGTGTTTCTGTGTAAGTTGTGTAAGAGAGGTTACACTTTATTGTTTGACTACTATGTCACAGTATCATGCATAATCGCATAGTAGTCATTATTTTTTTTATCTTGAAACATTTTTCTAACTGACACTGTGGTACTGGCGATCAATCGATATATCGATATTTGAATCCTAATTGATATTCGATACAATGCCAGCCTCGTCGTATCATTGTTTTCATTTTGTGTAACCGTAAGTAAAAAGCACAGAATAAGTTATGAAACATTTGAATGTTAAGATTGCGATGTAGGTGTGATCGAATGGTCGAGTTTGATCATTTGTTTAGACAAATGTATGTTTAATGGTACAAAAGTGACAAATGAGAGAAGCTTAAAACAACATTCAAGATGGCCACCAAGATGGCCGCCAATTATAAGAGTATAGCAACACTGCTGTCTGTCTCGGGACATTTACAATGGTTTGATGATTTGAAACTTACTGTTAACATCAGGGAAGACGACATTCGGACTCTTTCCTCCAAGTTCTAACGTTGTTCTCTTCAGATTGGAAGCACCAGCTGCCTGCATCACTATTTGTCCCACCTGACATGTGTGATTCAACATACTTTATATTTATATACAGGATACTGGTCATAGCAAGTCAGTACCTTGTTATGGAGCTTTTTTAATTACAAACAGGCACACAAACTAGAGTGAAACTTCAATTATGATAAGACCACCCTTAGTTCTGGTATTGTCGGTTTTAGTTGTGAGGTGGTAGTGTTAATGACTAGCTGAACAAATGATAACTGGTCAGTAATAAGGCGGTCTCATTGAACAGGTGGTCGTTGAGTGTTTACTGTATACCGTTTTATAATTGTCAGATACTTAAATAAGTCATGTGAGAAACATACAAAGCAACGAATAATGTCACTATCTATGTTTTGTAAGTGAGCACGGATCCGGAGTGGTAGAAGCACAGAAGAGTGTCACGATTTCTCTCCCTTAATCCCTTCTATTGTATATTCATGTATACAAGTATATTGTATTATATACTATATAATGGATCAAGGGAGACAACTCGTGACAGTCTCCTGCGGTTAGTAATATACTAGTACTAGTCGAATGTTGGTTTGTCGTCACATTGCTTGAGTTAGAACATTGTATTCATGTTCAATAGTGAACGCTTGTAATATGCATTCAATCAAACTGACAGGGTAATTATATTCACTCAACCAAAACTATTGTATAATTACAAGTAATTTAAATCGCATTAATACGGTTGCACATTGGTGACATGTGTAAAATTATTTGTATACTCAAAGTTAAACTTCGATAACTCGAGGGCGCTTGGGTCCATCCGAAAAGCTCGAGCTCAATGTACTTTATACTTACTAACTCGTTCTCACGACTTAGTATGTCGTGGCCACGACTTACTAAATCGAGATAAAATAATTTCACACATGTCACCTCTATGCCACCGTACATTAAGAAAACTGATGTACGAGATTAAAATATAAATATAACATTTTTGCTGGCGTAAGCATCACGCCATACCTCGGTTGATCCAGTAAAAGCGACTTTGTTGATGTCTGGGTGACTAGATATAGCCGCACCAGCAGTTGGTCCATAACCAGGTACCACATTGACAACACCTGGAGGAAACCCAGCCTGAAATAATATATCCATTTAATCCACATTCTAGATGAAGATTCCTACTTCAGTATAAACGTTAATACTTAATCATTCGCGGTTCTAGAGGAGGGCACCGGGTGTCCAGACCCCCATGAAGTTTGAACAAAATAGGGTTGTCCATATCTAATCATGGATCTAATCATACATTCAATGGCCTCCATGTTAGGGTATTACATCACAAGAAAACGCATTACGTTTCAAAAACCTACGTAATAGACTTATTTCTTCAAGAGAGAGAGCCGCTCTCGAGAGGATGTACGGTATGTCTTACATGAGTTTGTATGTACTATGTATGACTACACTGCAGGCAGACACCATGTTTCATCAATGCTTAATACATGTTTATGATATAATGTATATTTACCTCGACAAACAAAGATGTAGCATAAAGGGCAGTGAGTGGGGTTTGCTCTGCTGGCTTCAACACAATCACGTTACCCATACACAAAGCGGGAGCCAATTTCCAAGCAAACATCAGCATTGGATAATTCCACTGAAATAAATATTGTAAACCGTTTTTTTTCTAAACAAGATAGTTATAGGGATCTGTTACAGGTTTATCCCGATGACGATGCCGACATTGGACTTTAAATAAAATGAATATTGGGGGTCGTCTCCAAATATTGTTTCAAAATATTTGTTAAGCATTATGCAAACAAATATGAGTTTCACGGGGTATATTTTATCCTCAAATAATAAACTAAAATCTGACAGAGCAATACAAAATAGAAAGGTTTGAAGAAATTTCAATCTAAATCAATTAATTTATTTAAATGTTAATCCTACCACATATATGTGTACGCAACATACAGAGACAAACAGAAACAAGGGGATACAGGCCACACTACAAAGACACAGTCGAGCACAGCGGTGTGGTGCCACATATAGTCCGGGGCGCGCATATAGTTCGCGCACGAACTAAATGCGGCAAAGTGCGCCACATTTGTAAAATACAATATTAAGTCAACTTACGGGGATAATTTGTCCACATATGCCCACGGGTTGGTGTCTAGTGTAGCAGAAATACTCACCATCTGAGAAATAACACGATATAAATATAGTTTCATAGTTCATTCAAAATTATTACGAGTTTATTAGTCGCTTATTTGGCATCAAAGCATTTCATTCACCGACACGTGAAGCTCAACTGGATAGATCAATAATCAAATGTCATATTTCTGTCCGATGGTTATGCCTGAGTTACTAAATGAAGCGCTGCTGACTAAACATTTGATCAATATAGGATTTCATGCCAGTAAAACATACGTGTTTATTTATTATAGTGTCGCCCCAATTTAAAGGCCCTGTCATTTCTGACTTATGAGACACCTTCTTTCTGAGCACATTTACTTCCCGAATCCTATCATTCAATGCCAGGCACCAGGCAGGTAGGCACACGGTAACCATTATTTACTAGCTGGCGGCTCACCAATGGGCCATATCGGAACGGATCAGTACCGATATTCGATCCTTCGACCTCCCGCTCCGATGGCCATGCAGGCGGTACATATGTTCAATCTTATTTACTTATTTACGGCGGTCTGTTGACCTCACCAGCGCTCCTGGGTTACTAACCGCATGTCCTTCCACAAGCAACTAACAACTTTCCCTGCATCAATTAGAGGTGGAGGACAAGCGACTTTGGGTGTATTTTCTTCCACCAAATTGTACTGGGAACATACATCGTTTATTCGACACTCTCCTATCCGAATATTTGATGTCATCCGGAATAAAAAGCACGTCGAACTGAAATGGGCTATTCGAAACAATGTATTATTCGAAATAAAATTTCGGACCCGGTGAATTCGAATGAACCATGTCCGACTGTAGTAATAAAACTCAAGTACGTACCAGCTGGAATCGTTTTCCCATGGTTTTTATCCGACCACCCGGCGTAGTATCTAAAACATTTGATCACCAGCCCCATGTCTCCCAATGCAGTATTGTAAGGTTTGCCATTGTCCAGTGTCTCTAAACTCTGCAAACAATGTACGTACATAGTAAAATTATGTTACTGCGTCTCAAACACTCTACAGATCATTATATAGATGTACCATGTGTTCATGCCTGTATGTTATAATGTCTTAATCAAATACACAATATGATAATATAGCCATGTTCTAGTTTAATTTCTAGGTCAGTCATGTCATTTGTATTTAAAAGTCCGACTTTAACCATGTTTGAACACTAAATGACGTCTTGACCAATAACTGTTGACAGACGGTACTCCAATCTTCATCCAGTATTGATGTTTTTACCTTTGGTTGTGTAATTGTTCACATGTATGAATGCAATATTGGATCATCGAGGATTTGTTTCGTGTATTTTCTCCAAACCTTGCATTGCATTGAAAATTGACGTCTGAAATAACAGCATTTATGGACATTTTTTATATCTCTGTGAAGTACGGTTCTTGTTCACCGATCAAGTGTTCTCTCCATGTTTTCTATTATGTATTTCTAGAGCAAACTTACGGCAATATAGGCAATATCTCTCTCCAGAAGGTCCGCGAATTTATACAGCAGACGACCCCGATCGCTAGCGTCCATTCGTCGCCATGGAGATCCGAGTTTAAACGCCTCCTTTGCCGCGGCAACAGCTTTATCTACGTCTGCCTGAAATATAAGTCAGTGGTGCACACGTGACGTCGTTTTCATTGTTAAAATAAATACAAAAGGGATGTGAATGTCATACGTACATTGCAAAAGAGAACGTCTCTTTCTGAAAATATACCGAACGGTCATGTTCAAAGTAGACACGTAGACAGTTTCTAGCAAGGATTGAATCATTTATCAAACACTCTACATCACAATTGTTGTCAAGATGTCAACATTTGTTGTAGAAAGTATATGTACATCTGGGTGCATAAATTGTTCTGATTTTCCAAGATTATTAGTCACCATTAAGCTAGGGCTCATTAACATTGCCCATTCCTATCTTGCACCGCCGACATGTAGTGACACATGGGCTGAAAGTCGATATCCGGACATTGCCGATGATAATTCGCGTATTTGTACGAAGATTGCCAGGTAACATTTACCATTGTCCGACTAAACAGTGGTGTTAATCGCATTCTAGATCTTACAAGGGATGTCACATTGATTAAATATTTAAACCGTTTGTTTTCTTGCCAAGACACTTTTTGTACATTCGCACAATACAATTCTACATGTACGTATGAAACATAATGTACACATTACAGGTACCAGATATTATCAAACATTTTTTTCTGCTGTAATAGGTATACTCAGTACATTTAAAAACGCTCAATGTTTTACCATTCCATACTTCATTAAATTTCATTTTATTACTTTTGAAACCCATTTTTTATGAAAATACTTGTCGACCGTCATGAAATTTAGCATACATGTTGCGTATACATGTAAGAATATCGTTTGAAGTTCTTATCTTGTATCTTAAAAGTCATTAAAAGAAAATTAAGAAATCCCACATTATGCGTTTTTTAATGTACTGAGTATATATAGACCCCATGGTGTTTAAACCGTGTGTAGGATTATCGCACAAGATATTATCGGCGCTGCTCCGACTGCAGTGATATATCTATAGGAAACATTCAAGGAAGCTTAGAGTTTTTCATTACCTTATCTCCTTCCTGGACATCGATAATCTTCTCTGCCGAGGATGGATTAATTGTTGGGAACTTTTTTCCGGAGACTGAGTTCACCCATTTGTTGTTGATAAAAATCTGCCATTAAAAAAGCAATATACATTAGAGAGCACGTGCTTAACTTGATTAATATAGTTTATCGTGTTCTGTACCATGTGGTATCGTCTTGAATCAAAGCTGATTTGAACTTCAAACATGCTGATGAATTAGAGCAAGGTTCTAATAAAATAGTTTATGTCTTTACTGTATATATTTAAGTACATAACCTATGTTTTGTTTGTTTTAATGGCTTTAATAAAAGCCCATTTACAACACAATCTTATGTTTGTTCTTTATTTTGTTTTACTAGCTACGCAAACTCTATCTTGGTTTATAACCACTCGAAGGCCATGAAATATTTCATCAGATCCGTGATTAGAGCCGATCCTTCCGTAGCAAAAAGCTCTAGAGGAATCTGAATATTTTAACTGTCCCAACACTGTTGCTGTGTTTGAATTTCACGCCGTTTTTTCAACAGTATTTCAGTTCTGTCCACTGACCTAACACGTCGAGGGTTCAGTGCAAGACTATCGTAACTCCTATACATGTACAACGTTGTCTATCCTATATGAGGTGGTATTTCCTAAAAAACTGTTGATGACTTATTTATTTATCATTTCAATCCTAAAAAAAAGTGAAATTACTTCTCCTTGAATCATGACCGTCGTAATATAAGAGTTCAAGATTTGACATTTGTAAGATATGAAATGATGAAAAAGACGTCACTACGAGGTTTCCGTACAAACTAGTAGCACGAATGGAAAATGATTGTACGAAAAACTCGCATGTTTTCGTGATTTTATGTCACCACCGGTACTTCGTACTTTGAGGTAAAAGTTTGTTCAGATATCTCCTATCCACTCTCATTAAAATCAGCTTCAGTCGCACGTTCCTATACTAAACGCTAACAGCGGAAAGTTATGGAGCTAAAGTTAGGGGCTGATTTCAGTGAGACTGTCTCCTATCGGAGTTATTTCAGTACAATGACCTTCAAACAACAAGGGATTGTCACCAGTTCCCACCTCTTCTATACGTCGTCTAAGGTATAGATGTATAGTACTATGGGTGAATTTGTTTTGCACGACCTAGTTAAGGTTTTAGGTTTCAGTTTTGTTGTAGTTTTGTTGAAAATCTTAAACCAGTTATGGTAAGGATTGGTTTGCAAACAAACATATGGTTTAGTCGAATAATGACCCTAATTATTTTGATTGTTCAAGAACTTACAGTGTCAGAAGACCATAACGATTTAGTTGACACAGTCGCATCAAAACCTAATTCCATTTACTGCAGTTTTAACCGCTAGCAGTATTGTGATTGCAGACAGATTGGTGTTCGATAAGAAATACAGAGTTGAGAACTATGTAATTTCTGTTTTGCAACGTTACAGTGTGGACGATTTTATAGCCAGGTTCCGATTAAGTAGACATACATTTGACCTGTAGGTTCGACCGTAGGTTGGTGATTTACAATAACATACATTTACTACTCTCTATACCATTCGTTGTAGTTTAATGCGCAAAATATATATACATGTATGTTTATGTTTCAAGTGGTGTAACATTACAACGAATACAAAAGGAAGAATGTCAATCTCCTACATGAATAATTTAACGCACATACAACTATATGATGTCGTTTTTATTAAAGTTAAGGTATTTTTTATTAGTATCTGAATAACAAAAAGTAGTTATGTTTCAAATTCAAATATCTCTTTCAGGAACATGATATGCCTTATACCCATTAGTGACAAAAACAAGTATCATATGGGCACGCAACGATCAAATATTTGAAATCTCATTGCTTAATTTTCGAATAATACCGACCATCTGTTCAGACGATATGAAATACCTGTTTTAGAGATTTTTAGACTGGGGCGTTAGCCCCATGTCTTTAGTAACCTTAATTTTGGAAACAGCCGTATCAGAGTTAGACACATTTGATACAACCCTATGTATCACTGCGCATGATTTGCATAAACCAATCAAATGTCTTATTTATCATGACGTCACCAACCGCCGTACTACTTTAATTTCCTTTGTCTTTTTGATGGATTTGCATATTGCTCTGAAGGGACTATTTTTTCTCGGAAACAAAACCGCTCCAAGTGCATTTTATGTTTAACCCTTATCATGCTAATCAGGAGATATCTCGGTTTTACAATTCCCACAGCCAGTGCGAAAACACATCCTAGTATCAGGTTACTGATAAGCACTCATTAGTGAATGGTGTGGGAACACTATGGCGAATGTTTATGACCTGTTGATAACACATTCAAGACAAATGATAACAAAAATAAGGCCTGATTAGGCCTCTACTTTTTTATTAATTGGATTACAAAACCGGCGAGTGTATTTTTTGCTAAAATGGAAAAAATAGATATCAAATTTTAGCTCTTTTTTAAATTTTTCGTTTCCAACCGTATCGATTGTGGACGAAATAAAGAAAACACGAACGAAATTGAGTACGAATCCGAACCCGTTTTTAGACTGGTATACGAAATATCGATCAATATACGTAGTATAATGAAATAAACGGTGCGCACATGTAAACCCGTCGAAACGGTACGGATCGGACGGGTTTTACAACATACATTGCTGTTTACGCACAACGATTGTCTGCACATTCGCTTGTTGGACATTTTAACTTTGTTTGTGTCGTCAAAAAGGCATTTCAGGTGTTAACGTTAAAGTAAATCATAATTTTTTAAATGTTATTTATCGAAATACGCCAATTATTTGCCCATTAGCTAGTTTTTAAAATTGGTAAGCCATTATGTAGCCAGCACGATAGAATTCAACGTACATGTAATGCTTGCAAGCCTGTCGGACTGGCAATCAAATGATTGATAACAAGATTAGTTAAATAAATTAACGTTAAGATCAAGTCGCCCGCACACACATTGATTTGAAGTGAAGGCGGTAAACTAAAACCTGTCCTATCATAGTCCAGGTTGAACTGTAGTCATACATGCATGCTTTGAAATTAACATTGATTGACACAGTGCAATACTTGTACAATCTAGGGTTGACAAGTCTTTACAGAACACGAACAAAATTTGTCTGCCCCAGTCTTTCTGCGCTTTCAGCGCTTTGATTATTTATCGCGATTTGAAGATATTTTCATTCTATAATTCTATAGGAAGTTGGTCAGACCACAGTGACGCAAAAGTTGGGTATGGGTCTTTGTTTTCATTGCGATTCGAGCACGATATTAACTAACATTATATGTTTGTTTGTACCGCATGGTTAAAGGGAATTACCCATCATTATACTAATCCGGAGAATGTCTAGGTCGCGTTAGAAATAAACATGTCCCATTAACATGAATGCAATTTTCCCTATTAAACATTGGTAAATGGATATATCAAACGGAAACTTAAACCTGGTACCAATATATACATGTATATATTAGTCCCAGCTTAAACGTTGAAACTATATTAGCCATACCGGATACATAATCTATGTGACTGCTTGTCATAATTTTTGTTTCTTCAAGTTGCCAACTTTCTGGTCAGTAGTGATTGCTAAATGCAGTAACAGACATATTGTGAATGTTCTTATAATGTTATTATAATCACGGACATATAAACGAGGGTTAGGGTTATCACTAATGCACAAGATATACCGACTTGTATAGTCTGCACAAAATAATTGATGAAAAAAAAGATGGTAACATGATATAGAAATACAGTAGTTAATATAATAATGTCACTAAATCTACACGGGGCAAGCAAATCCACAATTCAGCTATCTGCAGCCCCAGGCCTTCAGCGCTAACAGTGCTTTGATTAAACATGGCCCCATATATGAGTGGTACTGCCACCCGGCATAAAGTCTGTCCACCATTGTGTTCAACTAGTATGCGATTATTCGGATAAATCAAACCAGACAAACCACACCTGGAGGTAGTTCGGTCAGTTTGATTAACCAGTTTAAGATTTGTTATAAACAAATACAGAAACTTGTTTTAGTTGAAACTCAGTTGGTTAAAACAAATGAAAGGTTTGACAAACCAGTTTTGGATTCAAACCGGTTTGGTACATACAAATTCGCCCTATATATACATAGAAGGGGAGAGAACTCGTGACAATCTCTAATTATGTACCGCTGCCCATATTAAACTTTTCACAATAACAAGTCGGATAATTTTCGCTCTCACGTAATTTTATACAAAGGCCGTCCCTGCAATTTACGAAACGGGAAGGTCTAATTTACAAACAATATGAAAATGTCCGGTTTTGAAAACATATACATGTAGCTGTTTATATCAATTTATCTAAAATCGGATGTTTTTCAATCAGTTTATAAGCACAACAGGATATTTACAGTACTAAGCGAAGTGCATAGTTTCACGATATACACAACTTAGACGTGGTTCGATTATATTAAACGTTTTCCAATTAGGAATTCCGTTAGACAAGGGTGATAAATATGTTCAATCAGTGTAACAAACACAATTTTAAATACAGTTCAACATTTCCAGAGCGGCCCTCTCGTGAGCAACAACTTCTCATTAACAACCATTTCATTGTCAAGCTGGAAAATATATAACTAATTTAACATCTCTAGAGCAACATCCTCTCCACAATAGCCGACATTTGCATCTCCAAAAAGCTGTTGCTACATAGAAAATGCACTGTATCAGTATCATAATAAGATATCCAAAAAAGTCCGGCCCTGGATTGGTGTACCGCATAAAATGTTTCTGATTTCAGATTGTTTTCTCAATACTTCTAAATGTACCGGTGCGTAACTAAGAACAACTTTTTGACAACGTTTACTTCCATACCGGGTGCTTAGTGACGGGAACAATGTAACATCAGAGACGCGACTTATTTCGCGCCAGGATATGGGTAACAGCGCAGAAGACTGTCATGAGTTCTCTCCCTTTATCCCTTCTAGAGTTCTCTCCCTTTACCCCTTCATAGTATATATATAGTGAGAGAGAGAACTCGTGGCAATAGGTGGCCCTGTGGCTCAGTGGTTAACGCTGCTGACTACGAATCCGAAGGTCGTAGGTTCGATCCCTCGTCTCGCCGGATAAAACAGAAATGCTTTTCAGTGTTTCCCACCTAACATAGTACTGGCATGTAACCAGGAAAGTACTGGGTAGATTCCAGGAAAGTACTGGTTACCTGCCAGGAAAATGGTAACTGTACGATGGGTCTCATTGGCACTGTGCAGTGACCGTATTTGGCTTCAAAAAGTGTCTGTTTGACCTAAACTGCTCTACTGGCAGGTAAATTTCCCCCTTCGGTTTCAAAAAGTCTATTTATGGTGTGCGGGGGACATACCGGGTCGACCAAAATACCAAGTACATTATAAAATGTGCGCGGCGACGGGCGACCTCATAAACTCAGTAATATAATACAATACAATCGTGGCAATCTCGTGTGGGTAAGAGATCTAAGATGTGTAGCATGTAACCTAGTCGATTGGAGCAATGAAGATGTCAATCCCTCGTATTGCAAGAAAATCGTTTTCAAGAGCTATTTTCTAATCCAAGTAGAAATTATTGACGATTTATTTAACCACATCGTTTCTATTTGTTAGCAGCCTGTTATGTTTACGAGCGTTTGCTCACGTAATGCCTTGAGGTATGTGCACACACAGGTATTTATCTCCGGTTAATTTATGTCCGGGACAACTGAAACTAATTATAGAATTCTTACAAATACATAATCAGTTTCTACAAAAAAAAACGTAAAAGATACAAAAGAATGTTTTATTTTCGCCAATTTACTCTCTAATTCATAATTTCTTTCGAAATTTTACTTACACAAACATGATACAAGAACGTGAAAATTGCTGTCTCGTTGATTCAAGATCTCAGACCAATGACTCCAAGATATGCGGGCAATTTGCTCAAAAAGGTCACGCAAAGTATGACAGATATACAGTATGCACTAAAACTGTGCAAAGTACAAATAAAACAGAGTCTATATTGTAGAATGTGCGGTTTGGTTTGTGTAGTTTAAAGTTTACATCTGATATTTGTGATAACATATACTGTGAAACCTCATTAACATATCTCCCATTTTTGCTGATGTAAGCTGGTCTTAGTACACAGGTGGTCTGACTATCGAATAAATAAATTAAAGAATACATCGCAACTGGTCTATGAGAATACGATCTTATCAACGAGGTGTTTATCTCGAGGTGGTATTTTTATGAGTTTTTACCGAAGTTTCCGCATGTTTGCACGTAGATAATAATATGAGCCTTCCCGACTAGCTCATTTGGTAGAGCGATAGACTCTCCGCCGGCAGATCCGGGTTCGATTCCCGGGTTGGGCAGGTCGTGTTCTTCCGTGACATTGGCAACGGTCATGTCCTCCACGTGTGTGGAGAAGATGGCAATTACTTGTGGAAGAGCAAGTTAGTACTGGTTGATAAGTTATCCCAGGAAAACTAGTTAGGTCAACTGGCCGCCATATATGACTGAAAAATTGTTGAAAAACGGCGTAATATCCGATGGTAACGAAATTTAATAATTTGTATAAAATCGCTTAGTATTACTTGTAAAGTTTATACTAGTAAATTTCGGTTCTTTTTTAGTATATGGAAATCGTAGCATACACGCTCTAGATAAAAAAATATAATTAGTAAAAAACTTATGCAAAAATGAAATATAATCGCAACTTCAGTTTGATTTGAATATGTAAGTAAATATATCACTTACCTGAGTGAATTTTATCTCCGGGTTCTTTATTGGAGCAGGTTGAGAAGACATAGCTTCGATTTTGTTCAAATGAATCACAGAAAATACCTTCCTACCGCCTGTCGAATTGCAAACTAACTGACAGCTTATGTGAGACGGATAGCGACCTTTATATACGATTATTTACAACCGGAAATTTACATTTATAACTAAACTACAATTTATTTAAAAGATTAGTTTCGAATTTAGTTTGTTTGACAATTCATGCATGCTCGAATATTGGCTTAATGCTTGTTACTAAATTCTGCATCTTGCAATTGTGTAATAAGTTAGATAGATAAAAAAAAAATCCTCCATGCATGGAGAGCAGAACACTATGTACAACGTTAAACAATACAAAAGTGAACAAAAAAATCAATTCATCAACAAATCATATTTAGTTAAGAATTTAAGATAACAGGGAAATACTAAGGAATGTTGACAAAAGTATGGAAATCCGTACATATGAGAGACATAGTGAATGATGTACAGATTCATATCTGGAAAAAAAAATCATGTTTAAACAAGAGCATTTTAGCCTAGCAATACACCATACTGAAACGCGATTTAAGTGATAGTATATTTCATCAAACAAGCCACGTAGAGAGTTTAGTTTACGATGGTATACATAGCAACCTATGCAGAGTGGTGCCCTTTGAGAAACAAACAAAATGGATTTCCACTCAACAGAAATTCACATATGAAATATAATATTGCACATTAACAAGTATGAATGCTTCCTTGAAGTATTTGTTCATTTCACGTTCATGTAATGACGTATTTACACTCGCGTTTAATCTGCGTTCTTACATACAAATGAAAAGCACATGTGTGCGGTAATTATTATGGGATTTTCCGGTGATAAAATAGGTTATGGTCCCTTTACCAGTTTATTTAGTACAGTAGACATTGCTCGAGCGACCACCTGTAATAAGCGACTTTTCTATTAAACGACCACTTAAATTCCCGCCCGAGCGTTTTTACTATATAAATTGTATCTATTAAACGACTTTTCTATTACACGACCAGCGACCGCATTAAACCAGTCCCGACAGGTAAAAAAGATAGTTAAATAATCCATTAAACGACCGCATGCACTTAATCCCCTTGTGCATTTCACACCATATTCACAACTGCATTCGCGCATTGTCCTTTAAACAATTGAATAAACAATTAGGCGTGATAAATGCGACCAGGTATAAAATGTCATGTAAAAATCGTGTCATATATGTGTCCGTTTAAGCGCGAGTCTCGAATGTAAATGGATTACACAGCATAAACGCTCATAATTTCTACAAGAACCAAGTTCATGTAACGTCGTTGCTAAGCGACTAACGTTGCTTGATGTCACCGAGTTTTTACATTACGATGTCCCGAGAAGAAATATGCGAGATGTAATCTGTGTACCGTCTCGCCCGCTTTTATCTTTACTTGAAAGATCGTCGTACCGACAAACTTCTTATTTTCACTGAGAGAATGAAAATGTCAGACAAAAACTCATTGCATAATTTAAGTCTGGAATTAAATGTGTAAACACTCACTTTGTTTAGTATGTAATCCATTTTAAAGACCCTGTAAAATCATTGCCTTATGGAAAAACCGTTTATTACTATCAGCCTGTCTTAATACGCATGTGGAATAAAGTTTTAGAATTATTCCAGTTAATATAGCTGTCAAAACTTCGTCACTGAATTCATGACGTCACACCATGCGCAGATTCGTGTTACTGTGATGAGTATACTGTACAGTTATTTATTTATAGACTGAAAATTATTATGTACCCGTCTAAATGTGTGTGTGTCTGTGTTTCGCCTTTTACTTTTGCGTTAGTTAGAAAATTTCGCGCGTGTGATAAGAACATTCTTGAATTTTAAGCACGAGGCCACTACACTATTCAACGTACATGAAGCTTGTCATATTGGATAACTTACGTGGAATTTAAGAATTAGGCACTTGTCCAGTGTTCTATTGCCTACTGAGCTTTGTTTCACACCATAGATACATATGAATGGAAAGAGGATGGTATTTATACGTTTTGATTGTTCAGTACGACATTCATTTGTACTTTAACTTTCGTTTAATTTGTTGATATCTATTAAGAGACCACTTTATTAAGCGACCACTTTTTGGCCGTCCCTTGGGTGGTCTCTTAATACAATGTCTACTGTATACACTTTCAAGCTGGAAGCTTAATTCTGGCTTTTCTGAAAATTTGACCCGAACAAAGACGACTCTGTATTCTGAGTACAGTGCATCCTCTTTCATTACGGCTCCCTCCCTCCCTCCCTCTCCCCTCTGCCCCTCTCTCTACCCCTCTCTTAACAGCAACATCTCCTAAAATACGGTATCAATTTTTCTTCAGTTATAGTTTACTAACAAATTAACCTCTCTAGAGCAGCACCCTCTCAACAATAGCAAAGATCTACGTCTTCCAAATGGTATTGTGCTGAAGATAGTGTGTGTATACGTTCAGTTATTTCAAAGGGACTAAATACTACATTTTTCAGACACATGTTGAGCGATATGTTCGTACAACGTAATTGTACTATATAGTTTCATGTATCGGATGATCAAGGTGGAAGTTTAATAACGTTCTGTCCCAATCTTTAGGTATCACATTACAATACGGTTATGTTATTAGTTATACAGGTTGTTGACAGGGTATATGGGGGAATATAACCAGTTTGTGTGCCATATAACCCGAGGCGTTAGCCGAGGGTTATATGAATCGCAGACTGGTTATATTCCCCCATATACCCTGTCAACTACCTGTATAACGAATTTATAATACTGCAATTCCATGTTTTCATACGAATTTAGTTAAACAAGCAATGTTTCGATGCCTAGCTCTCTAGATCTAATAATTAGATCTGTGTATTTTTGGTGTTTTGGTTCATAAAATTGTTTTAGTTTTGTAAAATATCAGTTATTAAAACGTATTCCTTTTAAAATATATCGGGAATTACTTGTTGTAGATCAAATTTCTTTTATTTCACTCACACGTTATAATGCCTGAAAATTAATTGCATTACCCCGTAAGGTACCTCAATACACATGGTTAAGCGCGCGCTTGCACTCTATTTTTTATTTTCAAGCGTCTGATCTCATGGACTTTATCGAACTGAATTTGGCTCAAACCTTAAAAAATCTATCGTTTTGAATATTAATACTAGCACACATGTACTCTGTTCAATATTTATTGAATCATGTGTGAATATCAATTGTCAATTTCTAGTAACTTGCGGATATCAAGAGATAAAAGTTTTCGAGTCGAGCTGTCAGCGAAAATTGTCACGAGGCGCATGAAGGGAAAAACGTCATATATCCTGTCAGCGCCGTGTATATAGAATCCTATACGCGAGCCTTTAACCAATGAAATTACTGGATTTTTCTTTGCAGTATTATAATATTAGTTATACAGGTTGTTGACAGAGTATATGGGGGAATATAACCAGTTTGTGTGCCATATAACCCGAGGCGTTAGCCGAGGGTTATATGAATTGCAGACTGGTTATATTCCCCCATATACCCTGTCAACAACCTGTATAACGAATTTATAATACTGCAATTCCATGTTTTCATACGAATTTAGTTAAACAAGCAATGTTTCGATGCCTAGCTCTCTATATCTAATAATTAGATCTGTGTATTTTTGGTGTTTTTGGTTCATAAAATTGTTTAGAGTATTTTAGTTTTGTAAAATATCAGTTATTAAAACGTATTCCTTTAAAAATATATCGGGAATTACTTGTTGTAGATCAAATTTCTTTTATTTCACTCACACGTTATAATGCCTGAAAATTAATTGCATTACCCCGTAAGGTACCTCAATACACATGGTTAAGCGCGCGCTTGCACTCTACTTTTTATTTTCAAGCGTCTGATCTCATGGACTTTATCGAACTGAATTTGGCTCAAACCTTAAAAAATCTATCGTTTCGAATAATAATACTAACACACATGTACTCTGTTCAATATTTATTGAATCATGTGTGAAAATCAATTGTCAATTTCTAGTAACTTGCGGATATCAAGAGATGAAAGTTTTCGAGTCGAGCTGTCAGCGAAAATTGTCGCGAGGCACATGAAGGGAAAAACGTCATATACCCTGTCAGCGCCGTGTATATAGAATCCTATACGCGAGCCTTTAACCAATGAAATTACTGGATTTTTCTTGGCAGTATTATAAGTTTTTATGTAGTGTTTCATATCGTGTTTCAGACACAAGTTATGTTTTTTTCATACAGCTTACAATGGAATAAAACTAAGGAGGAAAATAATCTGGCTGTGCACTAATGAATCCAATAGCATTTTTCAGTGGACATGCTGACCGATGTGAATCAAGGAAGTTTATTGCAATCTGAAGATTACAATCTGTTGTGCGACATACTAACCAAGACAATACAAACCAAGACAACACAATATCAAAGTTCATAGTTTGTTTATTCGTTTTATCAAACTGAATCAAATACGTGTCTGAAATGTCCTATTGACAGTTTTAACATGGTATGTAAAACGTTAAGTTAAACTGGATTTTGTAAAAAGTTTAAATAAAAGTACTGGATGTAAATGAAGGTTGACATTTTTAGTGAAAACATTTATATTATTATTGATTTATGTGTTATTTACAACAAAAGTGGAGAAATGTATTCTGAATTGGTTCTTTCAGCTGTGAAGTAAAACCCTTTTGGTAATAATCATAAACTGGAAAGGTAAAGAAATAGTTTTCGAACGGTAATAACTAATAAGGTCATATCCATATGGATATATGTTTAGCGTCCTGAGATGGGTAGCCTACGTTCTCGGCAGTTTGATAAAAAATGAAAATGTTTAGCCGATAACAATTTGTCAGGTAACCAATGACCATGTTCAAAAGGTAAAACAATCATTCAATCTAGTCAAAATATATCCCTAAATACTATTGTAAAAAAACGTGAATGTTCAAATTTCTTGAGTTGCTAAAATGTAAAAACAAAATAACTTATGCAACGTAGCCAAGTTTATAAAAGATGGTTTAAAACAAAGATCTTTAACATTACCATAATTCGATTGTCACTTTCAAACGATATTTGCCTTTTTTCATTTTTTCTCTTTAATAACGTCATATGATTGATTGTCCTTTAAAACTGGTTGTAATCCCACTGTTTTCTTTTTCTCTTCCGCCCGTTTCATGTTCTCATGTGATGTACTGTATAGTTGTACTTTGTATGTGATTGTATGACGATGTACCTTGTACAAGTAAAAACAAATACAATATTATGTTCTGTTCTGCTAATAGTATTGCAATGAACTGTTGGTCATGTGTGAAAACTTATTAGCTCTCGCGTACTACGCTTACTCAATTATAGCCGCAAAATAGGATGAAATAATTTTATTTTTCTAACATTTTACTGCATCTTAGATGAATTGTGATAAAAACTAAAATTAAGTTCATCTTTTAGAGAATGATTATGTTCTACGGGTATCGCGGTGGGTTCGAACCCCATCGGATTCACCAATAACTTCCTTAATTTTGTTTGAATGTTGCTGCCCCAGTCTGTCGTTAAGCCACGTGGCGCGTCTGCCTATGAGACGTGTAGGTACTATTAAATGATCAAATTCTTAGTTTACATAAGTAGTAAAATTGTGATGTAAAAAATGAAATATTGTTTGAGTTAACGTGGAACTGATCTTGGCTCTCTTCAACATTGTAGAATGCAAACTAAGTGTTAAACTACTGAATGGCGTCACACTATTGTCACGCTGTCCAATGTAATTAATATTGAACATAATTGTTAAATTATCTATACATGAACATACAAGACCACTCCCACGAAAAACATTATATTAATGTCAACGTGATGGATGGTTTGTAACAGCCCTAGTGTAAAGTACATAAGAAGTATAATGAGTCCTGTTTAATCAACTCAGTGTGTTTAATGGGATTGAACACCACATAGGACGGTCTGCAACACCATGCCATTGTTTCCAGTGGAGGACCTTTTTGAACAAAATATTTTGAGTTTGTGTTTGCCATCACATACATGACCACCCAAGCATTTGGTTTCAATGTCACAATATTGTTTGATCTCTGATATAAATCTGACATTTTAAACAAATTTAATGTCATGGCAAATTATCAATCATTTTTTATGTGTACGAAGTATGTTGCATTGTCAGAGTATGATATACAGTGAATCTTCGATAATAAGACCACTTTTGATTCTGAAGAGGGTTTTAGTAATGAGGTATTTCTGATTATTCAGTTAGTATGTGGAAGTAAACTCATAACTGGTCCATGACAATATTGTCTTATTAATGAGATGGTTTTAATTTTGAGGTGGTCTTTGGTCGAGATTTTACTGTATACCGTATACAAAACTTGATTAAAGGCTAATTAAATTGGCAATACATTAAAAGGGGATGATAATAGATTGACATACTAGGCAATTCAAAATTAGTTAATGTGTATGCTATACATTTTGTATATATTGGTCAATATTTTCCAAAACAACTTTACATTGGCTGACCACCACGTTCTCAAGTAAATAAAAGCGGTCTATACTCGTCGACAAAATTTTATACTGTAGCGGATCCGTGGCAACCAGCTGGACTAGTAATCCACGGGTCTCAGGTTCAATCCCCTACTCCACTACTAACAGTCTTTCCGATGATACTTTAAAAAGCCCAGGTTCGATGTACGATGATTTACATCAGTAACGTTAAAGAACCAGGGGTGCTTCTTGAACTGGGACATATTCTGTATCATGCACTATCCTCCAAAAAGTTTAAAATGACTAACGTTCATTCACAGGCGTGGGAAAACGGTGGCGACGATAAATAAACGCAAATACACACGAACAAATACAGTCACACATCACATGCTGGTGAATGGTAGCATAGCAACTTCAGGTGTTGTCCGCTCAACCTGCAGGTTGTGGATTTGAAGCAGCAAGGCAACAACCACTCTGCCTCATTAGACTCTAGAACAGGTGTTTCCAGGTAGCAGACATAAATTATTCAAATAAGCATAATGCTGTCATCACAATCAATCTTAACGGCCCAATAAACGATATTTTTATCCGTAACATACTTTAAGAAGCAACACTATGTTTGAAAAATTGAGTACTCAGTTCAGTACGTGCTGATATACGTCAGAAAGTGTAACTTCCCGACAGGCAGACGCAAAGTATTCCAATTTAGAGCCATCAACAAGCTTGATAGCGGTACAACTATGCAGCATAAAGCAGACTTTCAAGTGATCAGTAACAAAAAATAGGGGAAAGTAGGGATTTTAAGGGCAAAAAGTAGGGATAGTAGGCTCATTATTTACCTTTTTTGAAGTAAATACTAGAAATTGCCTCTTATTAAGTTCAATATTTAAATATTTTCAATAATCAACACATTGAATAAAAACTATTTTCACATAAAAGTAGGGATAGTAGGGCTTTTCGAAGGAAAAGTAGGAAAACGTAGGAGCCTAACAATAAGCCTGTGAATGTATCGCACTATTATTTGCTGTCAGACTTTATTTGCCGTTTAATTTATACAAACAAGATTTCTTTGAGTGGTTGAAAAAAACAACACATTCATTGATTTCCATTTTTATTAATTTTAAATTCCCACATAAAGCGATAACAAAGATAAATGATGTAGAATATAAATAATGTAACTATGAACAAGGAGTATTCATTTGATATTTCTTAACATCAGTAGTTCCCATAATTTATACAACAAGGCATAAACACAACAGCAAGAGTAATAGTTATATCTTTCACAATTTCCCATGTATGTCCCAAACGACATCTGTTTCTGTTTTTTTATCTCTTAAGAGGTAAAGTGTCGTATTTTATTTTCTGTCCGAGATATGTAGAAAAGGGGGGGGGGGGGTCTGGAACCCCTCCCCTTAATTACCCCCGACTATTTTGTGAATAAAACATAGAAATAAGCTCGTAAATAATGTTCGTATTTTCATTTCACCGCGCCATTGTGACACTTGAATAATAAAAACAATTAGAAATACGTTTTCATATTTATTTTATTTTACATCGTTTGAAGTTCCTGACGACTTTCCATATGGCTATGTGTGCAGATGGAGCTACCTGGCTGTCTGGTTACTGTTACGGCAGGTACGATGCTGCAACCAAAGCAGTAACCCTCACGCCCAATATTTCTATCCATATCAAAAGCCAGTGAAAGATTCTCATATTATTTTCAAAGATAAAATTCACGTATTTAAACCCCCTTCGGGATCAAATCACGGAAGAAACTTTTCTTAAATGACCCATGACAAAACTCACATATACATTTTATAAGATGGTACACTTTTTTTAATGGACTGTCTTAATAATCACACACAATATGTAATGCACATCATTGACAGGCAGTCATGAGGAAAAGATTTATATGCTAAACAATGATGAACATAATATATACTGGTGGGTTAGCACTTTTGACCAGTATATATAACACCTGCTCTGTCTATTATCCCATACTCTCCTTTATATCACCTAAATGCAATAGAAAAACTTAAACAAAACATATTTGAAACGTTCAACCTTAAAACGAAGGCCAAAACACTTTGTATGATTAAGAGAAAAAATACAGCCGGTATTATTTTGCATCCTAACGTTGTTATCAACAAAAAACTGAAAAACAATTAAAGGCGTTTTTATTACAAAAAATAATAGACACTATGTGCTACGTGAAATTTCCACCATACATCATACTAAAAATTGCTACAATGATTTATTTTTCTTAGACCCGATGACATTTGGTATTATATTACTGAACATATAAAACGCAAGTTTAATGTTCGATCTGCACTTATTTGCACGTGTTCGTGAACACTTTTGTCATTGCTGATGATAATCCTTTTTGAAAAACACAAAACATGGTGATAATGACTGAAGAAGAACGCGCCCGAGCCGTCGGAATGATACAGACCGGAACTCATTTACGACAGGTGGGTTTTATTTTTTGAAATTTCATAAGAATATTGACATTATTTGTTTGTAGCCATTATATTGAAGGTTCTTGCCACCTGAGATAAGTTGAAAACGGAAATAATATGTGTACATGCCCCGCACGTGCAAAACGTGCTATAAACGTCAATACGCCTAATACGATTAATTTCATAGCGAGCCGGCTAAAAAAATCAATAATTCGCTGCATTACCTGTTCAAATATCGGTATGTGAAATTTTGTGTGAATACATGCATTATTAGAAAAATAATAATACAATATAAACTGGCCGATTAGGAATTTTGTTGAGTGTACAGTAATAGTTCACACATTTGCGAGAATATGTATTTTGCCTAGCTCATTTTGAAGAAATAGAATAATACAATATAAACTGACCGATCAGGAATTTTGTTGAGTGTACATGTAGTATTACCCCATAGATGATTTTGTAGAGAGTAAGTAGGTTATGTCTTTACGACATAGAATACGGAGCGCTGATTGGCTAACTGCGGATAACCGTGGTCTAAACAGTACATGCACTGCTACTGTAATATATCTTTATTAACAAACTCGACACGTACGTGCCTTTGGTTAATCACACAATCATTGCATACATACAAACATACATTCATACGATATATTACCTAAATATGTTTTTCTAATATTTCTATATAGAGGACAGCACATCATAAAATGATATTCATATTCTACTTGATTGAGCGAACACATTTTACAAATACGGTTTTCTCTAGGAATATTATTTGCTCTACCCAGGGGTTAGTAAACAGTAGCTTTCGTTAAGTTTCCTGCAACGACAACGTTTACGACAACGTAACGAGCCCGCAAGCATTCGTTTGTTTCATAACCTGAAGCATTCGTTAAGTGTTCGTTAGTTTTAGTAACTAACGAAGGTGCTGTGTAATCGTTAAACATGTGTAAAAACTCTGCCCCAAAAATGACAGTCGTTGCATATATAATGGAGACAAAGAAAATATTGAACAATTAAGGAATACTTCCTTAGAATATTGTTGATACAACGACGGGCCACCATTTTCTTATATAGTATGCATGTTCAATATTACTGATCGATACATAGCAAAACAAAGAGAATTACGTATACATTTTAAAGGAACAGTACATTGTATGTTGTTTGAAATTAATCGCGATTAATAGATAATCGGTGCATTAATGATCGATGAATCGGCTTAAATAAAACAAATGCTATTCTGGCACTCACCAATGACATGAATAAGACATTCAAAAAATATACAATTACAGTGGAAACTCACTAATCCGAACACTCTTCGGACAAACTATAAAGTTCAGATTAGAGGAGATTCCGGACTGGAGAGGATTTGAATGTCTGTAGGCAAAAGAATCTTTCAGTAAAGTTCGATAGAGGATGTTCGCGGTTACGCGACGCAATATAATGATAATGTCTGAATGCATTTTTCAATTCGACTATGCAGAGTCATAGGGAAATTTAAGCTGCAGTATTTCACACAAAAATATGTAAACTTGAAAATTCAATTTATAGTCCAAAAGTATAAGTTATAAAAGATCAACATGTTTGTGCTCCTTTCATAAAATGAAGATTTGCAGTGCGATATGCAAATTACATGTGGTGTTAAATGTTGGTTGATATTTGAATTCAGATTCTTCCGGATAAGGATTAGCACCGTAATAGACGCCTTTCATTTGATTAAAACTGTATGAGAGCATTGAATAAAAATATTTTAAGATTTTGACCCACAGTTCATTCTTAAATAGATGTAGAAATTATAACAAAAATACCCCGTACAGAAAATGTATTAGATATTTTGATAGGTTCATTGAATAAGGTGCGTATATCAATCTTAAGCAAATCTTTCATTGAATCATCCAACGTGTCAAATGATTTCAAACATAGCCGAGATTAAGTGTGAGTGTTTCGCGACGTTGCCGTACATAAGACCTGACAAGCTATGTACATAGTACGATCTATTTTCGAAACATCATTCTTGAAAACTATGCGCCATAGCTTCATTTCAAAACATTTTTCATAGAGGAAAATAATGATCTAGGGTAATACATTTTGAATTGTGATTTGTGTACCCAATGGGCCTTTCTTCTGCACTCACAGCCATATCACTTTTTTTCATTTGTCTTACTGTTCATCTTTTAATCATCTGGGATCATCAATCGCTAAACAATTACCACCGCATGTTTTCACAACATTACCTATCAAATTGTTCTTGAAGGATGGTTTACATAATTAGTGTACCTCGTACCCGTTCTTACCTTGTTCCCTTCAAATTTGAATGCATACGACTATAATGTCTAATGGTCTAAACCCCGAGGCAATTAAAATTATTCTAATTTCTTTCAATATTCAGTCATTGCTTTTGGAGATTTATTTTACGTGTAAAAATTACAATCCGGACCGAAAACTTAGTTCGGATTCCGGAGTAGGGAGGATCCGGACTGTGGGGGATTTATTCATATGTTGTATTGGTTTCGTTTGTTTCATCGGGTTTAACGCCGTTTCTCAACGATATTTCAGTTATATACGGCGGCCGCTTCACCTAACCAGTTTTTCCTGGACTGAATTCTTACCAGTACTAACTTACCCTTCCACAAGGAGCCGGCAACTTCTCCACATGTGGAGGAAAATCGACATTTTGTCAAATTTTCATGGAAGGGTATGACCTGCCGCGACCGGGAATCGAACCCAGATCGTCGATGTTGTATTGGAGGAACAAAAACGGGAACGAGTAAAGTGTCCGGTTAGAGGAAGTTATCGGACTGGAGAGTTTCCGGATTAGAGAATTTCGGCTGTAATCGTTTATATATGTCAGGAATTTTGTTTTGAAGATAGAGAATACGTAGCTACAGGAAACGCCACATACATAAGACAGTGCCTCCCCACGCAGACCTCCGGGAAAACAACAATCCACAAAACACAAGGCACTTAAGCAGGTTAAAGGGTACATATGTTAGACCATTTCAACATGTAACATCAAAATGCGTTAGTAGTGTACATAAGCAAGGCACTTTGGTGTGTTTTACCAAAGTTGAGTGGACACAAAAGTACGTTCCTACAGCGCAATGTAGTAGAACGTGTGTGTTTCTTCCTCCATGCTAGAACTAGATAATGACAAATAGATTAGACATAAGTAAGATTATTTAACAAAAGTTTCATCTTAATGCTCAAATATATAATAAGGTGTAACATTCATCATAAGGATGCATTGTAATCAGATATACGCATGGTATCATTTGAAGGCATTACATCATAAGAGCTAGAAAATGTGAAAAATACCATATTTATATTATTAACACATATTTAACTAACGATGACTTAACGATGGCATAACGATCATCGTTGGCTTACCGAATGCTTCTGGTTACTGACCCCAGTGTTTCGATACTTAGTGAATGCGAGCAAAATCTGAAAGATGCGAGTTGTTTTAATAATTATCATTTTTAATCAAACTAATATATTCTGAACAACTGAAAACGTTTTTGAATTTATTTAAACATGCTTATCTTGGCATATTGTTGACAGTCGATTGCCACTACTGAATAAAGTGAACGCGTAATCGTCTTTTAAGAAAAGGGAGATAATTTGTATTTAAATCAAAATGTTCAATAATATATGCACAACCTTTGTATGCCCAACAACATGAACAATGAGCATTTGCTGAATGAAAGAATTATTTGCTGACATAAGTTTTAACCATAATTTTATGGATCGTTCTTAAGCGATGAGTTATAATGTATGGAAGCCCTGGAGGGACATTTAAAATTTAAATTTATTATTTAAAATTTAATTTTGAATATTTAAAATGTAATTCTCTTCATCGTATTTTTCTACAAAAGTCCATTAGTCACGGGATTGTCACACAAAATTTCTGAAGTCCGCGTTGCCTTTTAAAAAAATGACCCGATTTCTGGGGGATACCCGCGAGCTACACAGCATGATTTGGTGTGTTTGAACACACACCTGGTATTCTTTTACAAAATTGTATATGTTACTTATGAATTTCTTTATATTGGTAAACACCCCATACTTCAGAACCGTATAGTAAAATTGGCACAACCATTGTGTCAAAGATATTAAGTTTTGTTTTAACATTTAAATTTATTCTGTCAAATATTGTAAGCAGGTTATGATGAGCATTCAACGTCCGATCAGACAAAGTTTTAACTGCGTATTTCGAATTGCCGGTACTAGTAAAATGCATACCAAGATAAGTAAAACTGTCAACAATATCAATAACTTCATTATTAATTAAAAATCGTTCATTATGCAATTGTTTTCTCCTTTCAAAGACATATATTTTAGTTTTTTTAACATTAATTTTAAGACCCCATTTAATCGAGTATGCATACATGTACGTTTAAATTTGAGCTTGTAAACTATTTGGACTGGTAGTGAACAAAACAATATCGTCTGCAAAAAGGATTAAATATCTGGAGAGTAAATTAATATCGATCTCAGTTAACGAATCAATGTTTATACAGTTTGTAATGTCATTTACAAATAAAATGAATAATAACGGTGATAGTAAATTAGTAAGAATACAATACAATATGTCTACACTCTATGGTGTGGGATAGTATATGTCTACACTCTATGGTGTGGGATAGTATATGTCTACACTCTATGGCGCGGGATAGTATATGTCTACACTCTATGGTGTGGGATAGTATATGTCTACACTCTATGGCGCGGGATAGTATATGTCTACACTCTATGGTGCGGGATAGTATATGTCTACATTCTATGGTGCGGGATAGTATATGTCTACACTATATGGTGTGGGATAGTATATGTCTACACTCTATGGTGTGGGATAGTATATGTCTACACTCTATGGTGCGGGATAGTATATGTCTACACTCTATGGTGTGGGATAGTATATGTCTACACTCTATGGTGTGGGATAGTATATGTCTACACTCTATGGTGTGGTATAGTATATGTCTACACTCTATGGTGTGGGATAGTATATGTCTACACTCTATGGTGTGGGATAGTATATGTCTACACTCTATGGTGTGGGATAGTATATGTCTACACTCTATGGTGTGGGATAGTATATGTCTACACTCTATGGTGAGGGATAGTATATTTCTACACTCTATGGTGTGGGAAAGTATATGTCTACACTCTATGGTGAGGGATAGTATATTTCTACACTCTATGGTGTGGGAAAGTATATGTCTACACTCTATGGTGAGGGATAGTATATTTCTACACTCTATGGTGTGGGATAGTATATGTCTACACTCTATGGTGTGGGATAGTATATGTCTACACTCTATGGTGCGGGATAGTATATGTCTACACTTTATGTCAATTATATCACATAACAACATATAAAAACACTGACACTATCACAGCTTAATTGGAATATTTATATCTGTACAATATATATATAACTTCAAATATTCTTTCAAGCATTTTATTCTTGACACCATAATCAATATTCTGTATCAAACATCGGACATATATATTGTGAGAGACGCTTTCATGTGGGAAACATTGTGTCTGAAAAAAACCCATTTTTGAACCACAATGCAAATAAATCCCAACATGTTTGATATTTTATTTCACATCTGACAAATAAATATATACAATTTAACGCCGTGAATTCACCTCATTAAGTGTAAATATAGCTTGAAAAAATCAACCTGATCCTTTAAACATAATTATGTTAACATAATTTCACACTTGACTACTTGTCTATATATTCGGCATTCTATGCGTTAAACGTTTGTTTTACTACAACAACATAGGTTAACGTCTTTTTGAACGATGTATAGACACCAATAATGCACAATACTCTCAAAGACATTGAAATCTTCGGTGTAATTGCCGTATAAAATATTCATGCATAAAGGCACGGACCTATAAACATGGGATAAAGGTCAGGATCAGGTTAAATATTTACAAACTATATACAACACCAATCACGGTAGTATCAAATAGATATTCATTTGAAAGTCAACCCTTTATACAACTGAGGATTAATACATAATATTGAAAAAAGTATATAAAAGTTCATAAAATATAAAATGGATTTCATATACAAAAGCGCAAACAGAAATAAAAGTAAATTGTGTCAACTAACATCAATAAAAAAGTAACAACATCTATTTGGTTGATCTACACATAAAAGTAAAGTGTTTATTTATTATAGTGTCACCCCTATTTAATGAGACACCTACATTCTGAGCACATTTACTTCCCGATGCATATCCTTTAATGCCAGACACCAGGCAGGTAGGCGCATGGTAACCATTATTTAACTAGCTGGTGGTTCACAAATCGGTCATATCGGACCCTACCGGGATTTGAACCTTCGACCTCCCGCTCCTAAGGCGGATGCCTTAACCAATCGGCCACGGGAGACTTTCCCCAGTTCACTCTGTATCATAGCCAATATATCGGACAAATGAAACAAGCTGTATAATGCTATCAAAAATACGCCAACATTTCCTGATTGTTTGTTTGCTGTCTTCAAACCAACCAGTCAAATATGATTTGCTCCAATAAGAATATGAACATTAAAGAATATGCGGAGGTGCTGGAATACTACAACAGAATTACAATACATGTATAAGCCGTTTCTGCTAGTTACTCAAAAATAAAGTGTAATTTATTGTATTGGTATTAGAGTAAGCTTATAAAATTTAAAATAAGAATCACAAAAATAACTTTAATTGTTCAATAGGTTATTGAACAAAGGGAAACTACCCTGGAATTGGGGTCATGTTGATTACGCCCCATATTTAGATATGGACATAATTGTTCCTACTTAATGCCCTGTTCTCATCGCCGATCTGAGTACCTCGGTCTCCCCGACCGGCCAAAGTCCGCGACCAAGTTCGACCAGGTGTTTGGTCGGGGATCTACACGGCGGAAGGGGACCTCTGCCAGACCTGTAGTGGATCATACTAGATCAACGCAAGACCCTTCCAGACCACTTCAAGACCACTTGCCGACACACATTCCGACTTCTACTCGACCTCTACTCGACCTTCCCGACCCCTTTCCGATGTCTACCCGATCAACATGACCAGTCCGACCGTGTATCTACCTCTACCCGACTTATACCCGACTATGTAGTATCGGGCACGATAGCAACACGATAGCAGCAGACTAGGCATAAAACTAAAGTATTTTGTTCGGTATTCAGTTGATCAACATCATGGAAGTTGAGCAGCAGGCATTATATAGACGTTGGATAGCGGTTGCCATACAGCTGGCCACTATTCTAGCTGAAGAGGAAGAACAGAAAGAGGCTCTGGCTGAGCTTCAATGCAGAGGAATAAGACTTAGGCGTGTACAACGTCGCAAGGTATGGCAATATGAACAACTCCCGCAAGAACTCAACCGTGAAGACCCTAATGGTTATAAGAATTTCCTCAGCATGGATGCTGATTTGTTTGGCGAGATTGTTGACCGTATATCACCAAGAATAAAAAACCAAGACACCAACTACAGGTAATTGACAATTATTGACTTTTCGATTTTTGACTTCTTCTCCCGAACCAATGGGCGGATTGATCCGAAACTTGTTGTGGGTGATCGGGGCAACTAGCAGATTCAAGTCTGTTCAAATCGGGCCGATTCGATATCCAAGATGGCCGCCGCTTGAAATAGTTGTAATATCAATATATAATTACATAATTTATAGCTTGTTTAACTGTATCTATTGTGTATAAAGTTAAGCTATGTAGAAAACAAGACATACTGTTATCTAATTCTAGAACTGTTATTTATAATTTGTACAACTTTTTCTATTTTTACGCAAGCCCTGGAGCCTGACCTAAGTTGGCTGTCACCATTCGTTACATTGCAACTGGTGCTTCCTATGCAGACCTGATGTACTCCGTCCGTGAAGCTTTAAACACTATGTGCGTCTTCACCCCTGAGCAATGGAAGTAGATTGCCGATGACTTCCAAAGCAAGTGGAACTTCTCGTGTCTGTTTGATGGCAAGCATGTCCGTATAAAGAATCACAAGGACTCTGGTTCACTGTTCTATAATTACAAGGGCTTTTTTCCATGATATTACTTGCAGTCGTCGATGTAAACTGCAAGTTTATCTGGATCAGTGTCGGAGCTAATGTCAGTAATAAACTATAAGAAACTACAGCTCTTTGGGCAATTTTGTAGACTGTCTTGTAAGTTAATATTTATACAACGCTTTACACGATTCGTAAATGGTTGTGGAGTATTTCCATTCAGTATCGAAGTGTTCGGAATCCGAACATGAATACAGATACTCAAAGCAAAACCCCCACTCTTCTCGTTAAACACTTTGTACCTCTGTATATCTCACCGTTAAACTTTATCCCATCTCCAGAAAGAATTTTGGACGCTGACTTTCGGTAATTAAACTCTTTCCAAAGCTCTGATTCAGCATGCATCTCTCTGTCCATGAATTGTAGGTAGGCATTGACTTTCCTCCTATGAAGCTTTCTAACTCCTGCTTGAATCCTGCTTTGTATTCGCCACTCAGCACGTGCCGTCTTCATATTCTGGTGCGCTTCAGTTAACTCCGATGACCAGTAATGTTTCATAGGAAACACAGAGTTGCATATGAAACAAGCTAAGCACATATCAAGTTATAAGCATAGTCTATGTCTTCCTTGCACAACGGATATTGTAGCACCCGGCTCAAGTCTACGTCACTTGACAGTAAATACTGATAATTGAACACCATTTCATCGGTACATCTCTTCCAATTAATATTGCCATCAGTCTTTTGAGGCTCGCACGTGCTAATAATGCATTCTAAACAACATAAAATTGGTCTGTGTCTAGACACATTTAAGCAACAACCGTCTTCAATTTCACAATGTTTTTCAAAAATCACTGCATTCAACAGGTAGAAAAAATTAGTCAATCACAGATGTATGCTTATTGTCGTAAGACACACAAGTATTGTCCTTGCCAATACATGATGGTAGAGTATTAATTGACATAAATTACAATCAGTGAGAAATTTACAAAACACGACTGTTGCATATGTATCCAGCCAGGCGTTAAAATCGGCCATGAATATAGTTAATCCCTTTTCACAATAACTGTAAAACAGATCATATAGTAAATTAATACAATCCCTATATGAATTGTAAGCGCACACTTTTCTTGAATTGTAAGCACAAAAGGCGGTAAAGCGATTATACAGGAGCGTATCAAACTGGGAAGTACTAAAACACAAAACTAGCAAATATCGGAAACGTGAATAATTGCATTCCATTTCTGTTCTCAAAATACCAGATAAAGAGACTATTCCCCATATTCAGAAACGCTACTCCACTCACTGATATAATCCGATCCGTGCTTTTGAGTACGACTCGACACTAAATGGAAATTGGGCTTCACAAAGATTAAGGTGCACAACTATACATGCTTGTGAACAGTTCTTTAAAGTTTCATGACTCAGGGTCCAATACTTTTGGAGATACACACCACACAAGATTGCATGCTCTGTATGCCATATTTTCAATAAGTCAAGGGCCATAACTTTGCTTTTACTGGACGGAGCCATACATGAAACCCCAGGTGCACATCTACACATGCTGGTGAACATTCCTGTACAGTTATGTGAGTGTAGCTGATCTACTGTTGGAGATATGCGTGACACATGGAATGCAGTCCAGTCTAGCATCCTGGCCAAACAGCCAGGAGTGTGTAAGACGTGTGTGCCCAATTCTCAATCGGGCCATTCTCCAAGTACTGGTTTCACTGAGTACATCTTGTTGTTGTCCTCTGTATCCCACTGGGATTGCCACGAAGATTGGGTGCTTGATGAAACAGCAGATTTAAAATCAGAAGAAGGAACTTTAACATCTGAAATGGGTAATGTCAAGACAGACTTGGCATTTTTTGTCGGCTCTATCATTTCTCTTGATACCGATATGACCCGGGATCCAACAAAACACGCATTATCTTGTAGTACTTAGTCTTGAATTCGTTCAAGGATTTTGCAGATCATAGGGTTCCTGCAATATCATTGTGTTACAATATTACTATGACGTTTTACTAATTCTGGGTTGTATTCTTTTCAAGATACTAGGATAATTATTTTCAGTTTACATACCAGTTTATGAAAATAAGGGCGACAACTCTGCTTTAAATACAATACAATACAATACAATCAATTTGTTTTTAAGTCGGCAAGACATTATAACAAATAACATAATCTCAGATACAGAGCTTTAACAACCGACTACATAGTAACATATAGTATAAAAAAAACATAGCATAAAACAGCTGCAACTAAAGATATAAGCAAAGCATACACATATTGTCACAATGTGCTTAAACTAGTATACAGTTTTAGTATTAAATAAGTATTACATAAATAGCATTTTTCAAACAGTAAAGGATTGGTAAATACACTGATAAAGTTGAAAAGATACATAGCACATATACAACTAGGAAATGCATTCATAAACATAAGTAAAGCTTTCACATCTATCACATTAAATCTTATTTCACATAAATTTAATATCAAGCTATTATGTATGAAGTAGATCGAAATGGCGGCTATACGTGAAAATTTGAAGCTCTGGTAAAAATTTGGATTTAAATGTGAATAAAGGAATATTGTGATACTTTACCAGTAAAACAATTAATAGTATACATATATGTTATAAGTGCTTCATACGCTGTATGGCAATGACTACATAATTAATAATGGACTAAATTAAAGAGAAAATATACGGTCTCCAGAACAATGAACTCCAATTGTGTACAGATCGACAGGTAAACATAGCTTATACCTGGTGAATTCTTACTATCATTGATGTAATTAAGAAATATAACTTATAAGATAATTTCATAAACAGCGGAGTGTTACTGTATAATTATGCCGTTGAAAAACAAAAACAAAGGACAATTACAAGCACAGGTGACGAACGCTACAGAAAGGACAACACAACTCAACGAACAAAACCAATGAAACAAATGCAGTGGACGTCCTTCGACAGACACAAGAAGTTATGTATGGAAACAATATATATTATGCGAATAGGGATCCCCATTAGGTCCAAGAATTTCAAGCATTACAAAACACGGCGCCTGTGAATATGTAGGTCCAAAAACGAGGACAAACATTTGTTCAACCTATCAATAATACGCTACATAGTCTCCAGCCAAGTCAACACACTGGTAATTATAACGGACAATATACACAATACGCAAGCCATCAGTACGTTAATGCAGGTGCGGTCAATGGTGTACCTCAATGGTCTGTGAATCTCTGCCAACAAATGAACAATATTATACAGATTATGCTTGACGAACATACCAGGCGTTGGCAAGTTTCAGAAAACATTGTGACAATGCAAAATGAAAAACTAATGAAAATGGAGCGACATTTGTCTGAAAAACAAGAAATAGTAAATACTAATGCCAAGGTATATACTGTGGATAAAGAAGAACATGAACTACAAAGTAAAATGATAGAATATGACGGAACTATCCAACAATACAGTGATACGTATGACGATATTACATCAAACAATTCGGCAATAGATGATAAATTAAAACACATAGTTGTATACACCAACTCAAGCCTAGTGCGACCAACAGAGACATCTAAGTACATTATACAGTCAAAGATTTTTACGAATCACAATACAACTATCGTGATAAACGTAACAAAATATACCAGTCAATGACATTCACACGCAAAAGCGATCATCGACCTATGTACACCATACCGTTACAGAACAGATTCTCCACTTTAAGCGAAACGCCAACGAGAGCAATACCAGTTAGATCTCATTCCGGAAAGAAAAAAGCTTCCTCCCCATTAGAAAATCGTAAAAAACAACATATTGACAATAGTGATGCGGAATACGAAACGACCCATCCTTCGCTTGATATTGACTATAGCACATCCTCCCTAACAATGTCCGTTCCAACACACCAATAATCGTTCTTCCTACGCCCTAGGAATCAATAACAAACAATGAACATAGTGACATAAACGATTTTCGTGCACAGCATGTCATTGACGACGAAAATACCCAAGCATAACAGTGTGATGTTAACGAATATGAAAGCACACACGTTAGATATGAAAATGAAAGTGTAGAATACAATTAGCTAAAACTATCACTGAATGTATGTGGTTTGAACTCGAAGCATCTGTGTCCTGAATTTGTGTCATTCTTGAATGAGTATGACTTAATTGGTCTACAAGAAACTAAAAGCGATGAATCAATTGACGTACATCTTAAAGGTTTCGTTACACATATGTTTCATAGACGTATAACTATCTCGATATAAATCGGGTTGGAATTGCTGGTTTGGTTTAAGAATTTTTGGTGCCATAATATATTACCGTAGACAGCTATACTAAATGCGATATAATAAAATTAGTTACCATATCAAATAAACTGTTTAAGTCGGAAAGTGATGTTAAATATGGTATTGTTTACATTCCACCATCGGGGTCGAGATACGCATCCGCTGACCCATACTCTGAAATTCAGCATGAACTTTTATGGTATGGCAAATAGCAAAAATGTTCTTCTATTAGGTGATTTTAACTCACAGTGTGGCAATCTAAATGACTTTACCCATATCGATAGTTTTTTATCCGATTCATTTGATCGATGAAGACACGCAAGACTTTATTGCACGGCGTGTCAACGCCGTGCATATTGAGTTCTGTTAGCGTCGTTTTGCAATGGACTCGGTTAAGAACAAAATTGGGGGAAAAATCGAACAGAGCCTAGGGTGGGACTAAAATCCGGGACTTTGGTGGGAAAATCCGGGATCGATATTTTGGACTATATCGTAGGTATCAACGGTCAATAACGGATAGAGGAACATTCGTTCACACCCTTCAGTTAACATATGTTCCACTCGAACAATTTTTAAAAATCGATCCCGGATCACGGATCCCGGATAACGGGTTTCAGTCCCACCCCAGAGCCTATTGTGCGCCTGCGCAGACCGGCGGGAATATATGTCGGGAAGCGAACGATTGTGCGTTGTAACGTCATTATTGATTTTGTAGGCTACAAAAGCTAAATTAAGGTATGTGATTTTGTTGTATATTATGATTGATGTCATTAACTAATATTTTCAACTGTATAATTATTGAATTTTATCGTTTAAACATTGTGGTTGACCCATCGCGTGGTTGACCTACATTTTATTTGTTATTGTTATGATGCAGCCAGCATTCGTCTCTGTGCTCTGTTTAATATTTTGCAGTATTTTCCCTCTTTCATAAGTCATGTATCGTTCAAACATGCGTGATAATTAACATGTACACGTTTAAACTCGCAGGTTGTATTAAATACACTGATCACATGTTCTAACCTTACAGCGATTTTCCGAAAATGTACTTTCAGTTTCAACTTTCAATTTCATTATAACATGCAGACTGAATGTGTCTAAGTACATAAGCGTCGACTCGATTTAGCATATTCCTGTATGACCTCCAATACTTGGAAATGACCCTGGCCTCGGATATGAAATTTCAATTTTAAAAGTCCACGGAAAAAGTCTTCAGATACACGATCAGCAAATGAATGGCTGTTCTAAAACATTATTTGAGATGAAAGGCAAAATGCATTATTATCCATTGGAAAGTCTAATGCAGTATTTTATTGATTTACCTTTTATTGCAGGAAGTTCCGAAGAAGCTGTATGTGAGGTACTGAGAATGTCAAAATAAAGAACATATATTTTGAAGATGCAACAAACAAATGTTAGGTGGCCTTATGGTGCAAATGTGTGAATGAAACCTTTCAACCTGGAGACTTGTCATAACAGACAGTGTTACAAATACCTACAGAAATGAAGTTTCCCGTTCAACAACATCCCAGACCTTAGTCACGGTATGTCACATGGTTCTCCTACTGTATAATAAACTCACTTTAAACAGATAAAAAATAGTGACTTTGAAAGCCTTGGAAAACTCGCGTTGAAGTGCGTGTAACATTTCCTTGTATATAAGTTCATAATTTGAAGTTTAATACTTAAATGTTCATGGAAAAAGTTAATTTGAAAGACATGTTGAATGAATAAAATAGCAGTACAAATGCTGTTTTGGTCCTTGAATTTTGTGAAAATACCCTTTGAAGAGTCCTTGAATTTTTTTTGGGAAGGGTGGGAAATCTGATTTGTGTTGTGTCTTGAACAACAGACAAATTGTGAGGTTAATTATTGCAATTATAGGAAATGATACATTGATATTCTGCTATACAAATTTAAATATCAAGTTCAAATTATTGCAATCCTGTCGCCTGTTACCTTAAGCTAAAATAAGATATTGCAAAAAAATTCTGAATGTACTTTAGTACAGTAGTTATATCATCAAAAAGGCATAAAGTTTTTTTTGTCCATTCAGATAGTTTTAGTTTAATAATTTTAGCAGCTGTCAACTGATACTTTTGAAATATATTGTTATTGGCTAATACTTTTTAATACCATTAAATTTTACATGGAGACATTAATATGTCATGGTTATAATAAACATGTAACTAAATCCATTGTTAAAGCAGAAAAGTAAAGAAATACACAATTAAAGAACAACAAACCGTCAAAGATTATATGCAGCAGCAAGATCAAAGTAATACATTTTTTTATCATAAACATGATTGGGTCACTTATCCTCACACTCCATCAAAAAGAGCTTTAACACTAGGCGAAAGGTTCAACACCTAAATATAGCAAAAATTGTTCAGATATTTCTTAAAAATGTTTCATTAATACCCTTACAATATACCTATACTATTGTATTTTAACAGAAAACAGAATTTCCAGTAGAAGACGTAATTGATGAGGTGGATAGTGTTTGTCAGGAAGAAGATGAGGTCTCCTTCTTAACAATAGATGACAAAGTAGTTGCGGTACCTGTAGGAATGGTGAAGCAGATGTTACCAGATATGCAAGATGAACATTAGAGCTTCATATTGTTGCCTTGTGTAAACCTTAAATAAGTGTCACTTGCACTTACAAGGACAGTGATCCCTTATCTATTCGGAACAACTGACACTGCAATCAAAGTTATGCGAAAAACTAGATACTTCCATAAAATTTCTGATATCATTCGGTATTTATTCATATCCCGGTATTGAAGGTGCTAATTTTTTTTAATTTGAAGACATGATTCCCTGTGGCATATTCAAAGTACACACCAATTTTGATAAAAAGCATGAAAAATTATGCAATTGCTTACAGGTATAATTTCTTTTGGAATATTTTTGTTGCCAAAATTGAAAACCTGTTGCCAAATTATTGTCTTTTTCACATTTGATGTTATTGGCGAATGACAGAGGGAACCCTAGAAACAAAAAATGTGGATTTTATTCTTGATTTACGACTGTTTCAGAGAGAGAAAAAAAACTCCCCTCAACAACCTCTAACACACCACTTTATTATTTTCTTCATTGGTGGCTTTTAAAAATTGAAATTTACCATTAGCAGTAACTTTATTTCTGTAGGTAATGGGGTTAATATATTGCATCCTGTGGAGTGCAGTATTTTCTGGCCCTTTATACTTAAATGTATAAAATCAGCTTGTTAGTGCAATGAAATTTACTTCAGGGACAATATTTATAATATTTGTGCATACGCCTTGGCATGTAACCAGGAAAGTACTGGGTAGATTCCAGGAAAGTACTGGTTAGATGCCAGGAAAATGGTAACTGTACGATGGGTCTCATTGGCACTATGCAGTGACCGTATTTGGCTTCAAAAATTGTCTGTTTGACCTATACTCCTCTACTGGCATCAAAAAAGTATATTTATGGTGTGCGGGGGACATACCGGGTCGACCAAATTACCATAATGGGCATTATAAAATGTGCGTGGCGACGGGCGACCTCATAAACACAGTAATACTATACATACATACCTTTTTACTGTATGGCAAAAGTTAAGTATTTCAAAAAACCACATGTAAAAAAACCCAGTCAGCACTCAACAGTTTTAAAAAAACGAAGCCCTCCCTTATTTTGATTTAATTTTTGCTTGGGCCTCTTATTTGAATATATTGTACTGTGTTTTGATAGTTGAGTTTGCATGTCTTTGATACTTGTAACAGTTCTTACATTAATGTGCTTTTGCAATATTCATGTCTTGCCTCAGTCTTCAGGTGTTTTATTGCTGTTTGTTTCACTTTGATATTTTTTAATTATTTAACTCATTCGAGATTTGTTCATTGCATGATTGTCCTCAAATATTGTGTCACACAGCCCCACTCGAATTCCAAAATAGCCACTTGGGCTTCTGATTGCCAGACATTTTTTCTCAAAAAATCTATTTACCCTTTGGCTGATTTGCTATGAACATGGCACATGATTGTACTGTACCAAAATTACATCCAACATCTGATTCGCTGACATATTTTGGATATTATATCTAAAGCTGCTAGAGCAGTTTAAACCAAACCGGGTAAAAATGTTCCTTGAATAGCCCTATGCTGTGTCTGCAGTCTACTTTCAACTTTTGATACAAGTGGTTTCGATGATTTGACCTGGATTCATGTATAAACTATATAAAAGATGATTTTTGCAATTAAGCTGCATATGAAGTAAACAGTTTAGTACTAATATTTAACTACAATGTATAATTATATAAACTTTGTTATTGCTTGTACATATGTGTTCATCATCTTGTATTTATTATGTCTCCACATGTTGTATGTTTGTCTGTCCAGTCTGCCTTGTTCTCCCTTTATCTCCAAAATCCAGTGATAGATTTTCATCAACTTGCTGGGAAGTATCAGTATGAAGTGTAGTAGTTCATATTGTAATTTGGGGTCATAATGTTAAAAGTCAAGGTCACAGGTGTCAGAAACTTGAAAACCTTGTCTGCTGTTCATCTCTAAAAAACCTGTTACATTTTCATCAAAGTTGTGCTTTGAAAATTAATTGGAAAATACCCCACTGCAACAAGATAACTCATAACCTATGGCAAGCTAGTGTTATCATAACTTTATGCCTGGCCATACTGATTTTACTCTAATTTAGCGAGGATAGAATTTAATATGTCATTTCATAATTAAATATTCACAAACGTTACATAAAGGGTCTAATATCTTTGTATTTCATTTATTTACAATCGTGACAAACATTTCACTTGTTTTACAGTCTTAAGGTTCTACCATTATTACTGACCATTTTTCTTTATTTTGGATTGAAAATCTAGCATTTCTAGAACAAGTCGGATTGAAGATCTCTTGGAAAAAATGGTTATTCTTTCTTCAATAACTTTTTTTCTTTTTCACATTTATGTCTTATGTTTTTGTTTTATTCCATATTCCATGCAAACCTTCTTACCTAGTTACACAAACTTTGATATTATAAAACTGTTTACAGTCAAACCTGTCTGTAAAGACCACCCATGGGAACAGCAAAATGTGGTCTTTGTTTACAGGTGCTCTCTATTAACATATTAAATATCATTTAAAATGGTCTGATGGGAGATAAAATTGATGGTCTTTGCAGACAGGTTTTGCAATAGTGGTCTTTGTTCGCAGGTGGTCTTTAACACAGGTTTGACTATAGTTACAAAACAGAAACTTATATGCAACGAGTTGCCAGCTTTGCTACATAGACAAGTGGTACTGTCCCACACCCCATTTGTTTGCTTTGATTGTATTGAGTAATCGTTTTTGCTTTTTGGTCATAATTGCATTATTTCTTTCTACTGTTAATATGTACGTGATATATGTAAATACGTTTATATTTCTCTTTGCTATGTTCTTTTTGTTTACTTCTCTAGTCATTCATATACTAAGTCTGCTAAATCCGTCTGTGTACACCTATCACTTTTGTAGATTCAGGTATCAATTTACAGTTTTCATTTACATATACAATTTCACCATTATCCAGTCCTCCACAAAGTTTATACTCATTATACATTCACACTGCTTGATAACTTATCCAGTGTGTGATTCTAGCATGCGGTTGTTACATACTGAAGTGATATCATATTTTGACAAGGTGCTATATCATTTAGTGATTAATGTTTTTGTATTGAGTTATTGTGTTGCATTTTGGTCACTTTTGCATTATTTCTTTCCACTGTAAATATGTTTGAGATATAAGTAAATACGGTTTTATTTCTCTTAGCTATGTTCTTTGCCTTATTATAATAGTCATTCATATACTACGGCCTGCTTTCACTTCCTACCACTTGTTCATTCAGGAAGCATTTTATAGTTCTCTCATGTGTCACTTTTTAGCTATCATTTACATTAAATTACACTATTTTTCTAACTTTCAAAATGTCTAAACTCATTTTACATTCACACATTGCTTGATTAATTCAGTGTGTGATGCTGGATGTCTGTTTGTCCACTGACATGATGTTAATTAAACTGTAGTGCTCTCACATTTTGACATGATATGCAATATCATTTAGTGATTATTGTTCTTCTTTTTAATTTTTAGTAAATACTAATTATGTAAATTTGTCGGTATTTCATTATTTATTTCTACCGTGATAATGATTGTGATTTATGTTAATATGTTTCAATCAATGTTTTGCATTTTGAGATGTATAATGTTGTCTTAATTTACATGCATGATGTTCATTATCATGAAAGTTTTCCGCACTATCAATTTCTATTTCTGTTTAACTGTCCATACAAAAACTAGTCGGTTCCTTAATAAATTCCTACTACTAAAACTACAAATGTACTTTTTATACATTAATATATAGTTACACATTAAAGCATAATAAACACATACCGTTAGTTCAAATTGCAGTTGTTCTATTTCATTTTGTTTACGCCGTGCACCCACCTTTGCTGCATCAGGCAGCAATTTTTTACTTGTACATTTTGGATAACGTGTTTGTAAACAAAACAACCCGATTCCGCGCATGCGCAGTTAACTGGTGGGCAAAAGGGTAAAAGGCGGCGGCGCCGTACTTTACAACTAATATGGAATGAATGACACGGCGGTAGCCATTAATTTCTTTAATGTTTGACATACAATAATAATAATAATAAATTCTTTATTTTCAGAAGGTTACATAGTTAAGGTTAACAATAAATTGTACATCTTTTTTTCAATATGGCCTTCTATTAACAATATAAACACGCACAAACAAACAAGAATTCACACACGCACACGCACGCACATATACACAATCAAAAACGCATTCACACACGCACACACAATACATTGTACATGAACATCAAGTTTAACATCAGGATGTAAATGAGACTATTAAAAAGTACAAAAGTTAAGATGATCTGAAAATAAAAATTGAAATAAAACAACAACAACAACAGACACCTCACATAAGACACATACATACAATAATGAAATATTATTGATATCATTGTTTAAGCATTAAGTAGTTCCTATAATAAATTTGGCATCAATTGAAAGGTAGTGCTTTCCCACGACATAAAAACAATGAAAATCAGAGGTTGTTTTGGTTTTCAAATTAGACTCTGAAAATGGGCATTTTTCAGTGGAATAAATTTCAAACTGTTTTGGTTCGAAAAACACGGCTGTAGGTATTTCAATTCTCATTTTTACATATGTGCATCAAATCGATACCAGATCAAAGGCTTCCAAAAATAAAATAAAAAATTGAAAATCGGTGAATTTTCTGCATCAGAATGTGACTTTGAAAATGAGCACATTTTACGACAAATTATTTTCAATTCGTTTAGGTTCGAAAAACACGGCGGTGGGTATTAGAATTCGTATCAATCAATTTATGTGCATAAAGTTGGTACCAAATGAAAGATAATGCACCCAGCTTTCTAACAATGTAAAATATTGAAATGTGTGAGTTTTCCGAAAATATTTTTTTAGTATGACTTTGACTTTTCTGTATGACATAATAATGTGCATGTGCATAAATAATGTGTTATGTGTGAAATGCATCAATAGTAATTGTTTACATGTACACATATCTAACAAAGACAACAACGTGATATGTTTAATTGTGCGTTTAGTTACATTATCTTAATTTTGCATTAAAACATATTCAGCATTTATTTGAGTGTCATCCATACACACACATATTAAGACATAGCGGTAGATAAATAAATACACATATATCACATGTTAAACAGTTTGTCAATCAACTTTGTCTTGGCTGGCGCTAGGTTGAAAGAGTTGGTAGTCAGATTTGATAAACAATTAAATTGTATGGGAATAAATCTTTGCGAAATGTATTGGTTTGAATGGAGTCTAATGGATTCTTGGCTAGCGCTATCCTAGATTTTAACGTAATACATAAAGGATATTATCATTGTTCGGCAGTGCACAGTCAATTTCTCTACCAATGACAAAGTCTACAAAGCCAAGACTCCGTTTTAAATTAGACTAAATTCCTGTACAACGCACGTGATACCACTCAATTCTGCTTGATTTGTTTCACACATCTTACAACATTTTTAATGACATCCGGTAATTTACATGTACAGACGTATTTTATTGTTTGAGACTTATCTTCTTTACAAGTCATTTTCGGCATTTTCATAACTTTTTGAAACGGTTCAGAGTTGTCATTTTCTGAGCATTTTATGAGATGCATCCTCATAGCGGGAATATCAAAACATTGGTGATTTCACAATTAAAGTTACAATGCACAAGTTCTGTAACATATGCGATGGCAAATACACAACAATCGGATGTGTTCGTTTGCCTTTGTATGCACATCAGGTATTATCACATTTATCGCAAGCTTTTTAGAATCGCCCACATACATTTGTGACAGCTGTATGCTGATATTTGTGTTCACAGTTCTGTTCTTTAAACTGTCTAAAACATAAACGTGTGGAGTTGAGTTTGTTAACATTCCCCAGCGGGGTAACAAAAACATAACATAAACGGATTTGCAGGATTTATTGAAGATTTCGGAAATAATCCTCATAGTGTAGATTATTGTCTGTCCCTATTTTGTAATGTCCGTCCCCACACTAAATTATTTGCTTTAAAGACTGTAATTGTCAATATTAAGAAATAATTTTTACTGCATGAACTTTCGACATATATTATAAAATGTTTTGGATGATATAATAGACACAATATCCTTATATTATCAAAAAGATGACAAATCTTTGCATTTTTAGTTGCAGCTAGTAGTATAAAATAATAATGTTAGATGATCAACTATGAAGTTGATTTTTCTTTCTTTCTGGACAAAATAAAAGTTGTCTTTGTACATAAATATTTCCTAAAATGACTTTTATTCACACTTAATAATATTTTACATAAGGAGACGGACATTACATAGGTTGATGAGTCGACGGGTCCAGTTTTTCCTGTCAATGGCAGATAGCTACTGTTTCCTTCGCTCTTAATTCTTCTCATTAGGAATTCTGTGCCATGAAATCATAAACCCTTTCTCCGCTTGTGTGTACAACCAACAACTATGAAAGACTGAATCATAACTTAAAGAATTAACAATTTAGATAAAGCGAATTAGCGTTATAAACAATGTGGCGCTGTAACCGGATATCGATTTTCTGCCCACCAGCAATGTTTACATTTCTATAGCCGGTGCGTGTGATGTCACGGCGTTATCCTCTATAACATCCCAACGTTAAAACATGTTGATTATTATTATTATTATATACCAGATTTTATAGCGCTCATTTCATATAAAAATACACGTTCAAAAGCGCTTTACAAGCTACATATCACAGATTATGGACAAACAATACAACATAAAATGAAAACAAAATTACCTTTCATAATAATATTATGCTTAAAATAAAGTTCCAATGCCTAATTGTAATTTGAAATGGATAAAATTTATAACAAAGAACATTTTATAAAACATACATTACAGAATACATGTACTTAAAACAATTGTAAATGTTAAGTTCATATAAATATTATATAATGTAGTTTTAAAATTATATATGAGTATTTAACATTGTCTTTTATATCACTTAATTTGATGTTATAGATATACAGTTCCCATATGCTTCAGTGAAATAATTTACAAATGTAAATACCTACGGGTATAAACCCAATTCGATAAGATTTTCATTATCGATTTATCCATTATATTGGGTATAGGGTGGGAAGGTTGTTTAAATCATATTTTGAATTATGAAAGGATAAATAGGTTGTATACAACACCCCTATAATCGATATTTAGGTAAGCACGATAATGAAAGAAATAGCGAATTTGAGTTTTACCCATTAATCGATACTTGTAAAAACAATAAGTTGTTTATTCTTAACGAAGGCCATCGAGCGACTTTCGAGATCACTTATTGTTGGATCGGTCTTGTCTAATATGTACAAAAATACCAAGTCAACAATAAGTACTAGTGAAGGAACTTCAGCATCTTTTGATTGTTAAGTAGGAGCAAGGCAGGGTGAACATTTATCACCGTTTCTTTTTAATATATTCCTCAACGAATTAGAAGAGTATCGAAATGAAAAACAAGTAAATGGTATAAATACCAATGATGGAGCTACAGTCTTTTTAAATTATTCATCCTTCTGTACGCAGATGACGCAGTCATATTCAGTGATTCCAAATGTGATCTACAAAATGCCCTTGACACTTTTAAAAATTATTGTAGCAAATGGAAACTAATTATTAATGTAAATAAAACAAAAATCATGATGATATGTATGTAATAGAGGAAGATTACCAAATAACCTCGATTTCAAAAAAGGGGAAACTATTATAGAAATTGTTAAAGAATATAAATACTTAGGGATTTATTTTCAAAATCAGTTTCCTTCTTAAAACAAAAAAACATCTAGCGAAGCAAGCAAATAAAGCTACATTTACATTACTTAAAAAACTAAAAATCTTATGTTACCATATGATCTACAAATTGAATGATTCCAGAAAATGGTGAAACCAATTTTACTTTACGCAAGTGAAATATGGGTTTATGGCAACATAGATAAGCTAGAAAGAATAGAATTAAAGTTTTATAAATACATTTTTGAAGTAAATCATCTTCTCCTTCATATATGATATACGGCGAATTAGGAATAACTCCACTTTCGGTTGACATTAAACACAGAATGATATCTTTTTGGGGATGAGCCATTTTAAATTATTAGACAATGACTGACTATTTTTCTTCAATACTACACATATATATTATTAATATGTTCGTTTCAATTCTAGACATTTATGTTTGTTTTTGTCCTTCATCATTAAATGTGTATATTTTTTAAATAAATAAAAATTGTATTATATTTATATGTGTAATGTTCTTATTAAGCACTCTTATGTGAATAGGTCTTGTTTATTTCTGTTGTTGTGGTTGTATTGTTGCTACTCCGTATATGAATGTACATGTATATATTATACATACTCGTTTCCTTTTTGTCACGTGACACTCTGTATTAAATGTATGTAAATTGCAGAATCTGTAAATTAACTTGCAACTTGAAGAATCACAAAACATTTCAGGAATATTTATCAGTGTACATATAGACAGATCTGAACAGTACGCGGACACTTTTTACAGCATTTTAATAACCTGTGTAAACATAGCTGTGTTTCAAGTCAGCTTTTCAGATAAATCCTTTCTCTAAAAGTTAAGGCAGTTTAGCACCGCACATGCTACAGTTGCGGTCAAAAGAATTCTTGCCATTTTACCAGTACGCGGACACCAACATACACTAAACACGAAAACCCCTAATGAGGAATCAGCTTCAGAAAAGTTCCTTTGGTGATTTTTATTCAAGATTCTAAAGTCTAAAAAAATGAAGGTTTTATTAAATTCGATTTATTTTGGTTTAAATAGTCACGTGTATAAACAGAGAGTGTATATACGTGTGTACTACGGAAAACGCTTAATGGGTACATAAACGAACTTTAAAATGGCCATTTATTGTTTTCTTCTTCATAAAATGGAACTATACTCTGGATGGCAAAAATAAGTAAAACATTAAGCGCATAACTGTACACATCGAATCACATGCATACGCCCAAATGATTAAGATGATAGTTCAGGAATTGTAACGAATCATTTCTGGCTTCTTGTTGAATATTTTGGCGAGGCTTTGTAAACATGGCTTTTAATTATTAAAACCGTTCAATGTTTTTTCTCTTTTATTGATTTGAAGATGATTTAAACAGACAGTCATAATTTATTTACCCGTTGACTGCAACAACAATGTTCGTTTACGTTTCTCAATCCGAGTTCGTCTGCTTGTAAGTTAAAAACCCAGAAAAGTACACTTATGCGTTCGATACCAGATACCAAAAGGAGAACAAGTACCGTGCGAATCATTGTGAGTAATATCGACCTCATTCAAGAAAGTTTAAATCGTTTACGAAAGGCTAAATATGGAGGTGTCCGCGTACTGGTAGCGTCCGCGTACTGTTCCGGTCTGTCTAGGGTTTTATATTGAGATCAAATTACATTTATTGGACATTTGGCCATAAATAGTTTTAAGCTTCCACAAAGATGCAGGCACCAAAAACATACGAACCAATTTCAAAATAGTTCAATGAAAAGTTAACCATAAATAAGATATAAATAATTGTGAGAATCAAACATCAGTAACAGATACAAATGAGTAATACGAATAAAACTACGGCAACACAAGTAATGCATGCCGCTGTTCATAATTAATAGAACGGTTAAAGAAGGAATAAAATAGCAATTTCCTCAGTCATGAAAAATCAATATCTTTCATTCTGAACGCCAGACGTGTTTAAATAGTCCGGGGTAGATTCATACCCAAACATAGCAAAGTCCATTTTGTACAATCGTTTCAACTTTTCGATTTGTTCTGCTGAAAGTTGCTTATAAGCTTCCGATATAAAGCGTTTCCGATTGTTTTTTTTCATTTCATTAGTGTAGTTATACTTTTTTCTGACGTCATCGACATGTTTATAAAATGTTTCAACTGTAACCATAGTTTTACTGCACGTATCCAGTGAAAATGTCGTTTCCGGGGGAACATAGCCGTTGTATGTAAACGCCGTCCATAATCTGGCACCTAATTCACATTTAGACACACATGCCTGAAAAGCTGGAAATCTCCAAAAATTGTAATCTATTTCCTCTTTAATTTCAAATGATGTCGGATTCACTGATGTTATATTAGGCAACAGATGCTTGAGTTTTATAAGTTCTAAAGTAAACGCAAAATCGTCCATAAACGTTTCCTGTTTACTAATAATGTGCGGTTCGAATGTGCACGGGTCACATATATCGCTCGCTGGCAACCAATGTTTGTCTTGATTGATATATCTAAACTCATGACCAATGTTAATCACATATTGAATAAACTCTGGAAACGTGACGTCATGGCCACATTCCAGTGCCTTTTTCGATGGAGTTTGGCGTATCATTTTTACAATATGTTTTCCCCTGCTCGCCCAAAAATCTAATAACACAAATTTATCAATGTAAGCTGACCATAATCGGGTGTAGGGATCTCGAACAGTCATTGCTCGCAATGATTTCCCTATAAACACTTTATCCTTCTCGCTGAATTTCTTGTATAATTCAAGCTTCTGTAGATGTATCATTCGCTTGTTCAAGGTCATTGGGTTTCCGGTGTCATAATTCTGTCCTTCCATATACTTAAACAAGCGAATCCACATGGTGCATCCAGATTTCTGCACTACACAGTAAGAAAAGTTGTTTGATCTTATTCCCGATATTTCATTGGTTTTGCCTGATACTTTCCCAACTTCCCTACATATTTCTCTTACCTTCTTTGATCTTTCTTCGACATTGTCAGGTGCGGCAAGCTAATAAAAATAAACATTTGTAAAAGAATAGTACTATTGCTCCACTCAATACTTTAACAGTATACAGTTATTTCATGGTTATTTGGGTAACAGTCAAAACTGTTGTCCCGAGGTGGAGGGGATGATATATGAACTGTTGCCCGAGGCCGGTAGCTTTCATGTAAAACAGCAAAAAATAACAGATTTGTATTTATATAAGGAATCAGGTAATAATACAAACTGTTGTTGAACGTACGAGGCGACTAATGAGCGAGCGACCGAGCGAGATTGTCAGGTAAGGCAAGCTAATACATAAACAATTATATAAATAAACTATAACATACAAATGTATATACATGTATAATGTAGTATTATAGCTCAACTCAATACTTAAACAGTTGTTGACCAGGACAATTAGTTTCAATAAAGACGACATAGTGGCAAAAATAAGTGTGCTTAATATTTTGTGGTGATATATTCTAGTATAGATGATTCCCACATTTACAACATTTACCTCCCTTGTTCCGAATAGTCGGCAATAGTCGGCACTTTTCCTTAAAAAATTATAGATGATGATAAAATAAGTAGGTGCAGTAAAACTTCGAACAGTTTTCGCTCGAACACAGTAGATACCTCGAACAGGTTCTTAAGTCCCGGCGAAACCCCTTCTTATTTCATATTATCTAACAGAACAGAACAGGACAGAACAGAACAGAACTTTTATGTTCAAACACAGATTGCAAAACAATATGTTTTGCAATAACATGTGGACAAATGATAATAATAAACGTATATACAGTGAGTAGTTTACAGGTTACCAAAGGTGAGTCTTAGTTTGTACAAGTACACAAATTGAGAAATAGAGACCATTAAAATTAGTATGCCTTCTCTCAATTCTAAGTCATTATACGATCTGACGTATTTTTGCGGAAAATTATCGTCCGGTTTTGGGAGATTTATTTTACGTGTAAAATAACAATCCGGAGAGAAAAATTCGTTCGGATTCCGGAGTAGGGAGGATCCGGACTGTGGGGGATTTTTCTATATGTCGTATTGGGGGAACGAGACCGAGAAAATTGTCCGGTTACAGGAAGTTTCCAGACTGGAGAGTTTCCGGATTAGGGAGTTTCCATTGTACATGTACTATTAGACAGGTAATTCATGCATATAACACTAAACGAGAGAGAATAAGTTCCCACAGGGAATCATTTTTGCTTTGCTTTCATTTCTGTTTTAATTATTATTATTATGAATAATGCTGCGTCTATTGATCGACGTGCATTCAGTATGAAAACAAAACGTGTGTTCAACATGCTTAGTACACTTGCACCGGCGACTGTTAGTTAGGACATATACGCGTATACCGTAGATGCCTCGAACAATAGAAGGCTCGAACTAATTGCTAGGTCCGACGGCAGTTCGAGGTTTCGAAGTTTTACTGTATATACAAATAACATGAAATATGCATTATGCTCATGTTGGCAGATGGCTCAGAAAGCTGAAGACAAAGTTGTTGTCACATGCAAACTCTCTTGGTAATTCTCAATTATCACATATTTGGGAATTACTGCTATAAGTGCTTATCAGTTTTGCCAATCAAAATGGCTGATGATTAAGAACAGTTGAGGTAAATATTGTAAATATTTAGATGTGAGAACTGTCTATGCGATCAAATTAAGTGAAGACAAAAGTACAGGCACCTACCTTGTTGTTTAAAACAAAATGCTTGCCTGTAAACTTTAAACGTGCGGAATTGCCAAAATAATCTACAAAAAAGAACGTAGTATTAACTGTAACTTCAAAGTCAATGAAAGATGCATGTTGCTATGAAATTTACTAGTATTAAATTTCGTTCCTATTTCTTGGAAACTATTTAGGAAATAAACCTTAAATATGTTTTTATTTGATTACGGCAAGCTATAACACAAATGATTCAATTTAATTGAGCCATCGAAAGAGTCGATGTCACTTTTATCATTTAACATCATTTTTTCATAATGAAATGAAGACTTTCAAGGTATAAAAATGTCAAGTTAGCTATTATATATATATATAAAGATTCATTTCACGGACCCATTCCAATGATCAGAATCCTTTCCAAGGGGCTTTAACACAGCATCGAAGCAACACTGTATCCGATGTAATCATATACTGCACATGTGATTTGTCATCAACAATAACACTTTGAGTACCAAAGAAAGAAGTGCCAAAACTATAAGCTTGACGTTGAGTACCAAGAAGAAAAGTGCCGAAACTATAAGCTTGACGTTGAGTACCAAGAAGAGAAGTGCCGAAACTATAAGCTTGACGTTGAGTACCAAGAAGAGAAGTGCCGAAACTATAAGCTTTACGTTGAGTACGAAGAAGAGAAGTGCCAAAACTATAAGCTTGACGTTGAGTACCAAGAAGAGAAGTGCCGAAACTATAAGCTTGACGTTGAGTACCAAGAAGAGAAGTGCCGAAACTATAAGCTTTACGTTGAGTACCAAGGAGAGAAGTGCCGAAACTATAAGCTTTACGTTGAGTACCAAGAAGAAAAGTGCCGAAACTATAAGCTTTACGTTAACATTGTTGTATCCAATACCAGATGTGTGCCATCGTATATGGTCGTGTGTGGCAGATGCAACCTGACGTTAGAAAAGTAGTCCTCAACCTTCCAATTGAGTCGGTCATAAGCGGCAGGTACAACCGTTCAATGTGAATGCGAAGATACACAGTTCCGGAAAATGTGTGGTCGTATCAAACAATTACGACCTTTGTTTGTACAACATGGTTTTGTTAATCAAATAAATATTTCATTCATTGCGGAATATATATACGTCACTATCGGGATCGCCATTCGAAGTGGTGTCAGTCAGTCCAAATCTTTTTTACTTGCCTGCAGTTTTTGAATAGAAGTGCGTTCTATAAATAAGACATTAACGTCTTGAATCAATCGAGTCTTAGATCAGTCTCAATTAAAATTTGTAGTGAAACCGAAGCCTTATCCGGAAGTCGTCGGTTCGAAACCCGTCTTGGGCTAGAAGAAACACTTCACAATCTCTCAATCTCTCAATTAGGCGCGAGTACTAGGTAGTAACACAGGAAGCAGTCATCTAGAGTGATTCATGTAAGGTATAATATTTTGTTCCATGATGTAAAGGAATCAATTCAAATTAAACAGTGTATTACCTGATTGACTGACCAGAAATGTGAAGGCCCATATCACACCACCTATACACAGAATGAGTGCTGTTAAGGTTCTCAATCTGAAAAAGAAATGCATTTAAAAGTGCTTATATGTCTATTTAGTACAGCGAAAACTTCCAGGCCAAGCTGAAAGGCACAGAGGTCAAGGGATGGTGCTCATAACTCCTGATCCGAACGTCGTGGGTTCAAATGCCGCCTTCTCCGAAGTCGAACCGCGAACCGTTCACATTCGCCCTTGAATCTCAGTGCAATAAAGTAAAATAGCGAAGAAATTAGCTTCTTACATAGTTGAAGATGACAAATAACTAACCTTCCGCTTTATGTTATGTAATGATTAAAAATGTGTTAGATTATAATATACTATATAGGCTATAATGATGAAAAAAGCTACATCATTACAATTGATAATATCTTCGTTGTAGTACAGTCCCTGGACTTATTTGTGTGAATTTTTTGTCCAGAGCATTTCTTTGTATATTTGTGTAGATGGATACCTGAAGTTCAATTTTGCCGAGGGTGGACAGTTGACATCATGTTTCCATGGAAACCAAGATGGCGACCAAGATGGCCGCCATATCATGAACCATTGAATAGTCTTACTGTAACGATTATTTTGATTAAGTGCAAACAGGTATTGATTTTAATGTGTGAGATAATTTATGTACTGATACAGTGCTCTCAAATGAACTCCCTGTCAAGGTCACTAAAGGTCAAGGTCAATGTTATTTAAAGGTCAAAATGTAAAACAATGTTCAGAAACGCGTTTTTACCCAATGTCGTTTTAATTCATCTTCACAGTTTTGACCGTATACATGCAAAAGTATTTTTGCACTACTTTATATCAATATGATTTACAACGAAACTTATTTCATGGTCATAAGTTGAATAATCGTATAATTAGAAGGAACTATGTGACTCCACTTCAATCTGCAACTTTCCGTAGAATACGCGCGTATAGCTTAAACATACATATTTTGAGTTTTGTTGCATGAAATGCGTAAGCGCGGTTTCTGCATTTATGTAAATGATTTGCTGCTCACAGACTAAAAGAAAATCAAGGTCAAAATTTCCATCGGACTTTTGACCAAGGTCACCAAAGGTCAAGGTATGTAGCCTTGACCTTTGGTGACCTTGGTTAAAAGTCCGATCGAAATTTTGACCTTGATTTACACATTCTTACTTGACTTTTGAACACTGACTAAATATTTTCACTTTTATATTTTTTTAAATGTTAAATCCCTTTATTATATCAACTTTAAAAATACAAATTTGCAATGTTGATCGATTTAAAGATTTTGAGTAACATCGTCCAGCATGATGGAAATATATACGTTATATAAAAAAAGAAAACATGACATAGATGGACAGTATTTTGTAGTTTGTAACAGCCTGATGATAATGATAGTAGTCTATCAAATTGAACATGATTGAGCCAAATCGAGATCAACGGTATTTAAGAAATACGACCTCATGGTGCTTAAGACCTTCACTGATTCTATAGACTAGCCATCTCGACATACAAATTTAGAAATGAAAAGTATATAAGCATATATACATACACAATATGCACATCGACAACATTATACATGATGACTGAATAAAGTAATTTTAAAGTGTCTACTGCTTCAGTATTCTGTACATGTATATATCATACATGGTCCATATCACATTTTCCACATCAAATATGCGATCGATGTATTTGCATTCACTTTAAAACATATTTACGTATTTTCATTATATTGAAGAGGAAATTCAGGATAACAACGTGTTTGCTTTTAATAAAACAAAACTATCCCATTGTTGGTCTTCAATAGAGGCAAAGTTTCATATGAAGACTACGAACATTTCTAAATTATTAAATACTTTGTTGCTAACGAATTAAGTAATAGCAATACAAATCACGGAAATGAATATTCTATTGAAATTAACTTAATAAATCGTGTACGGTTTTCAGACCATACAATGCATGTGAACAAGTATGTGCTAAATAAATTATAATGCAGTTCAAAAAAGAACAGAAACTGCGGCAAATCGATTCGGTTACGATGTCACATGATTACGGTATTTATGCAAGTGCTGATATCGCTTAAATCAGATACAATCATGCATTCGTAAAGACACAAAATTCCCAAGCGGTTACAAGAGGAATAACGTTTCAATGAACAAATAGTCGTATGAGTTTCTTGCTTACAGGTTGATCATTTCTTTTCTTTTTTCTCACTTTTATCTTAGTCGATGTTAATCAGACAAAGTCAACAGTAATAAATATGTTCACTATAGTTGTGATAGACATAGGGATTCAACACAAAATACAGTGAAAATAAATGTTCGAAGAAACCTTGTTTGCTTTAAAAATGAATTTAAAGTTTCTTGACCAAATCGAGGAACTATGGGATAAATATTGTCTAAGCTTTAAATGCCTTCATCGATTTGAAAGTTTTAAAATATTTGATATAGTTTAAAGTAGACAGGCCCAATTATTATTTATTATACCTTGTATCATTAAAAACATTAATATAAACACGAGTTAAATGCGTTAATATTGTATTGATGTATCGATAGATGTTTTTTTATCAAATATGCACCTAAACAGTAATTTTATGGAAATATCTGAAAGGTCAATGGACATTACCACAAGGGTCCTGTAATGGAGAGTTGATGAAATTTTATTTACGTGTTTTATTATATTCTGTTGGGTAACTTGGGCATGTAACAAACTATGTCTACCACACCTGCTATTATTTTTTACTCCATCTAATAAGTTAAAAACATTGAATGAAAGCAGAATTTTAATATTTCGTTGTCTTTATTTATTCATTCTATTAACATGTGTTCGTGCTATAAGCAAATTCTTAACCAGTAAAATTACAATATCTTCGCTTATTTCAATTTGTGCCGATTATCATTTAGAAGCTATTTCTTGTTTACTAATGAAATACAATCAGAATCAGTTGAACCTTCGTATAATGTCATATCATATAACAACATGAACATTCTTTATTCAAATATCTGACCTTTCAGACAAAGCTGAAGAACACCATCGTAATATATGATGAATATTAACACCTACATGTATTGTTTCATCCATCTAGAACCAGATCCGTGAAAATCATTGTCTCCTCTAGGCCATCTTTTGACAATGTGTTTCAGAAATAAAATCCTAGAACCGTCACATCCATGTCACTGAAAAAGCAGTATGAGTTTCTTTTTGCCATGCAGTGTGGCGTTTACTGGGTGAGGATTCCACTATGTATGATAATGCACATTTGGACATCAGGTTCCAATTAGATTAAACTACAGACTTTTCTGAGCAGATGGATCAGAACAAATACAAGGTACATATGGACCAATGTTGAACTTATGTTAAGCAGCACCATACGAAGTTGAATACCAACTGAATGTTTTGCAGTAAAGATGACACTGATATCTCTGGAGTTGCTGAAACTACGATATGAAGAAGCTGACGTCCGTATTGTGCCTCACACAGTCAACGCCGCAGAGCAGAGTCAACCCCATCGCTTTGCACACATTCTTACTGGATGTGACAATTCAAGGACGAAACAATTCAGGGAACGTTGGAACTAAATTGTCTGCCTTAATTAAATGCTCACTTAGAAGAAATATTGGCTGACTTTGGCCATACACAAACCAACACCCCAGAAGATGTATTTATAAAAGCTGAGGAGTACTTGGTCCTTGTTATCAAGCCAAACTGCCGACGTGAAACGATGTTTGAGCTTAATTACACACTGCATCACGTGGAAAAGGCAATGGACATACAATGCCTTTTACCAACAATTCGTGCAACTAAATATCACAAATACATTTATGGAGCTGAGTGGAGCATCCGAACATGTTCCCCTTATGCATGGATATACAGATAATGATGGCGGAGCTATAGTGCCAACACATACATGCAAGAGTTTTCCATACAGCATGGCTACGACATGAGGGTGCAAAGATTGTCCTACAAGTAGGTGTCTTTGCAGGTAAAATGGGATTTCATGCTGCAAGTATTATATATGTAGGAACAATTTACTGAGCATTGTATGTAAAACTGTCATACTTTCCGGATATACAATACAATTATAGAACAGGAATCTGGTTGTACTTTGTGTTTACAGTAACTGCAGAACCGGTTTCATTCATGTGACAATGGTTTTCTTGGATTCAGTTGTTGGAGGTTGAAACAATATCGAATTTTGAAGAAATCAAACTTTTCCATTTTGTTGAGTACTGATTTTATACCACAAATTCAAGTACAAAATTGTTCATGTCTACCAGATGACGTTACATGTACATGCATAATAATTGTGTAGATAATAATCATACACCTGTTGTTTGTTCTTGTATCAATACCTGTATTTGTGAAGATACACTGTAATGTCAGGTTATTTGAATGATGAATATTCATGTTATTATATGACATTATGATTCTGATTTGTGTTCCGTTTGTTTTGCATTAATAAACTAGAAATGTGTCCATAGGACACAGATGCCCACACTTCCCGAATTTGTCACAAAAGCAAGGGCATCATAATTACCAGGCGCACAACTTCACATGCTGATAAACAATCCAGGAAAGTTTGATGGCCGTAACTGCAATTTATTTTCAGTTATTTGTAATGCAAGTTAAAACAAGTTATACCTCCATATGATCTTTTATCACTATACGTTAATTTGAACTGAATATCTTAAGTAAAAACCTGTTTTTCTATTTTTAGTAATAGTGGCCTTAATCTTGACCCCAGGTGCAAAACTTCACATGTTGAATTATATTTTTTGTGAAGGTTGGTTTTATACTGTAAATCAAATACATTTCAGATAAGTGTTATACTAAATGCCTAATTTTGATTATGTCAAGGGTCATAACTCTGCTGCTGGACACATCCACACACAAAACCCCAGATGCACAACCTCACATGCTGGTTAACATTGCTCTTAATTTGCATGTCTCTGGCTCATATACCCATTTTAATAGCTATGACACAAGCGTCCATGCTTTTGTACATGTAATTTAAGTAATTCAAGGGCTGTCACTCTATTCTTACTGGAAACAGCCTCAAGCTATATACCCAAAGCTCACAACTTCCAATGATGGTTAACATTCCGGTCAAGTTACATGACTCTGATTCTCATACTTGCTTAAAATATGTGCGACACAAAATTGCATACTCATGATGACATACTTTCACAAAATCAAGGGCCATGACTCTACACTTACTGGGTACAGCCACTAACAAAGTCCCAAGTGTACAACTTCACATTCTGGTTAACATTCCTGTAAGGTTTTGTGAAACTTGCTCATATCCTTTCAGAGATATTTGCGAAACAAGATTTTGTGACGGACGGAAAAGGGCAAATCTATATGCCTCCTTTCAAAGTGGGGACATCAAAATTACCCAAACAAACTAGTCATGTATAAATTGATAATGTTTTGTTTTGTCAACTAAATAAAATGATAAGACTAGATTCGGTATCATATTTAGAATCAAATACTAATCACTTCATCTCATTATCGTTTGTAATGAAAGAAGGCACCATTTAATGTTTTTATTGATTTGACCTCAAATGACCTTGCCCCATGCCCTTGGCTGGTAACCTTGACTTCATTTTAGTCAATGAGCTGCAAACACATTCACGTGTACATATAGAATGTGTGCTTAAACAAACGCAGAAGATGCATTCATTGGCTATACTCGTATATTCTATGCAAAAATATAGATAGAGTCGGTACCTCGAAATCCTTTTAATTATACTATTATTCAAATTAGGAACCTAAATTAAGTTTTGTTATAAACTGCATGGAACACAGGTAAAGACAAAATACTTACTTGTAGCCTAACCTATGAAACACTAATACTACTGAACTTTTAACAAGACAAAAACAAATTTTCAACATATTTTTAATTTTCAACATGCAATAACCTTGACCTTGATCAACAGTCATATGGAAATTTTGACCTTGATTTTCTTTTAGTCTGTGAGCAACAAATACATTTACATAAACATGTATACAGAAACTGTGCTTACTCATTTCATGCAACCAAACGCAAAATATGTATTTATAAGCTATACGCGCGTATTCTGCGGAAAATTGCAGATTGATGTGGTGTCACATAATTCCTTCTAATTATATGATTATTCAATTTTTGACCATGAAATAAGTTTTGTAGTCAATCATATTGATAGTAGGTAGTGCAAAATACCTTTTGCTTGTCTACGGTCAAAACTGTGAAGATGAATTAAAACGACATTTTAACATTGTTTTACATTTTGACCTTTAAATGACCTTGACCGTGACTTTTAGTGACCGTGACAGGCTGTTCATTAGAGAGCTCTGTATCTGTACATAAATTATCACACACATTAAAATCAACACCTGTTTGTACTTAATAGAAATGCTCGTTACAGTTAGACTAGTCAAGGGTTCATGAAATGGCGGCCATCTTGGCCGCCATCTTGGTTTCCATGGAAACTGACATGATGTCAACTGTCCACCCTCGCTAAAATTAAACTTCAGGTATCCCTCTACACGAAGATATAAAGAAATGCTCTGGACAAAAAATTCACACAAATAAGTCCAGGGACTAGACTATTGGAGAAACGTCATGAAAGAGACATCAGGTGTTTCCCTTTCCTGCTTCCCAATAAGTGTGTTACTAAATATCAGGGATGACAGCGGTCAACCATTCGAACGTCCGATTATCAGTTTGTAAATCATTAACCGGTTAATCGAAATAAACTCAAATCAAGAACATTGTATATATCATTATATGAAATTGACAAGCCGCGGCCGTGGTCCAGTGGTTAGTGCGCTGGACTTGTAACCCAGCGATCTGGATTCGATTCCCGGTCGCGGCAGGTCATACCCTTCAATGAAAATTTGACAAAAATGTCGAGTTTCCTCCACATGTGGAGAAGTTGCCGGCTCCTTGTCAGTGGTATGCAACCATGTCAATGCGTGATGCAGTTCTAAACGACGACACGTCATCGATTCTCTCCTCTTATGAGGACACATCTCGTTAAGTATGTATCTTATGTTGTTTTTAAAACAGAGCAAATGTTTCTTCTTCGTTGTTCAGCCAGGATATGAACCACGGTGCATGTCTTACCATATAATGCCAAAACAACTAATTTCACACAAAAATAACGCCTGGTAACTGTATATTTTACGATTAAGTTTTCTTCGAATATCAAGGTTTCTCGCAGAGTGTGTCATGATGTCTCAACGAAATCGGATTTTATGTAATGATCTCTAAACGAAAGCATTAATGCAAATGGAATAGTTTCTAAGCGTTTTTAATTTTGTTCTACGATCAGAATTCCATTCCCTAAACTAGAGTAAGAAGTCAGAGTTACCTCGCACTGACATGAATACTCCTTTTACCACAGTTATCCAAATTAATCCATCCAAGTCCAGTGTGCACAATGACCACCATGGATGCATTTGTATACGTTGTACTTGCATGCATCATTTCGGCATCAAACGCCATGAAATTGTTAACCGTCGGACTACTAACGTTTGCTTGCACCCTTACTGAACAAATCGTGCGAGATGGTTTTGATAATTTAAATGTCATATACAGACGTTGTCAGTCTTTATAGGATATACCTGGGATCAAATACAATTGTATTTCTCACAACTAGTGCATTTCTCGGTTCCGCTGCAAGCGACTGACAGTTTTCCCACTTTAAAAGTGATTGGAGGCGAATTACTTCTCAGTGACCGTAGCCAGCTGACCCCGATTTCAATTCTGGTAGTCAAGCGTTTAAAAAACTTCGCTAACCGGCCCGGTCAGGATTTCTGTACGAATAGTGATTCAAACACGTAAAAGAATCTAAGTGGAAATTGATTGACCGGAGAACGTATCGATTGTTATACATTTATAAGTATAGCTTATTTGAAGTTATTTCGTATAAGTGGTCTACACACAAAACAATGTGATTTCTGTACGCATATAAAATATATGAGTTTTTATAGAAAGGTACTACTATTATTTTTTAATTGGGGATTCTTAAGCCACTTTGTTTTATACACTTGCATCGACCTGTTTCGCTATTCTTTTACTTCTGTTTCAGGATGACCGGTTTTAATGCAGCTTTTGCGACTTATGGAATGACAGCGCTGAGACAGCAGTAAGGCATTGTATACGATATCATAAACATGAAAAAGTGTCATTTCTGCAGTTTTTAATATGTGATGGCAAATTGAAGTTTAAATCACGTTCTTTTACTGTGTTTGGTAGGGATATAGAATGTGATCCTAACAATGTGTTTCTCAATAAACAGACTGGTTCTCTGTCGATTCCACGACCACAATATTACTTAGTTCCAGCGTATTAACGAAAACAGATTCTCCATCAACGTAGGAAACTTCCATGGTCGTCGTTTAGTATCTGTAACACCTTTGTTTAGAAACGATGACATAATATTTGATTTCGTTTAGTAATGGTGATATTTGTTGAGGCATCGATAACATCATTCAACACCAAATCAAAGCTTTATTTTACATCAAAAATAAATCAAGTGCACATGATTTTATATAACATGAGTATAAAATTCATTAAAACTCTTGTTGTGCATTATTCCATTGCCGTTTACAGTATATTTAATAAAATAAATGATATTTAATAATATTTCTTAAACCTCAGTTGTACTATTGTCACAATAACTTTGTTTATCCGTATAATTTCCGAAAACATAACATTGAATACATAAGCTGGGATTACATACTGTCAAAAGTTAAATTACGCAGCCAAGCGAAATGGTCTGCATGTCCTCATTAGCGGAGAGAAGCGATTACATTTTTCGTTGCGAATCGATGACGTGTCGTCGTTTAGAACTGCATCACGCATTGACAAGGTTGCATACCAGTGCTTGTGGAAGGGTAAGTTAGTACTGGTAAGAATTCAGTCCAGGAAAAACTGGTTAGGTGAACCGGCCGCCGTATATAACTGAAATATCGTTGAGAAACGGCGTTAAACCCGATGAAACAAACAAACAAACGAAATTGACAAACATATTGCTGGTGTTGATATTATGTATCACATTTCAAATAAAACTATCATTGACAAAACATGGTTATCGTTATTGCATGAGGAGTGAAAAGTCAACACCGATTAAGTAAGAAAAAGGCTGATTAAGTGAGAGAAACAGTTTGCACATGTATATGAAATTATATAGAATTAGGCTATAAAGCACAAGACGGACAGTGTACAACATGATCACATACATTTTCCATACAGCAATATTTTATCTAACAACAATATCACATGGATATAGTTTACTGAATGTAACATGCAACATACTGATTACAAACTTCAAATATACATTTGGAGATGGTCATAACATGTATATTAGAGTTGCCTGCATTTAAATTATGTAAAAGCAAAAATAACAAGAAAAAGATGGTCTGCGCAACTTGAATTATGCAAATATGTTGCAATCTGAAAGTTAAAATTTGTTGTACAACATAAAACAATGCCTAAATGGTACGACTGCCGGTCATTCCGTTACGCTTTACTACAGAAACTCCGAGACATGTAAGGGGAGATCACTGCGTAGTGTGATTAGTCATAGACATAGTATAGTTTGTTTCAATATAGTGAATCAATATTATTTATAAACTTGTTATGTAGCGATGTGTCTGATTTTAAAACGATATAAATGATGGTGACTGGTACATTACACCGAGAAAGTCTTCTTAATTCCAACACCGGACAATTTCCCGTGGTGATGACTAATTAGTCTGGTACTCAGCGAACTCTGCACACCAATAATGTAATGGTAAGGGCAGGTAATCCAGGCTAATGACTAACAACACTACTTACTGGGTAAATCATGAAATACACTATACACAATGTCAACCAATCTGCATCAATGTTACAAATATTTTTCAGTTGAAAAGAAATTGCCTTGGTGGTTAACGTAAAATTGGATTTGTTTACAAAACACTGATATGCAAATAGAACAAACATGTTAGTACAGCTGCGCCGAAAAAGATGGTCGGCGCAATTTGAAGGTTAAGATTTGTTGTGCAAAATAACAAAATGCCGAGATGTTACGCTTGCTGGTCACTCCAGATCCAGAATGGATTTCGGTAATTAACGTAACCTTTATCGAGAGTGTTAACCAATCCGCGTCAATGTTACAAACGTTGTTCGGTTGTAGAGAAATTGACTAGCAAAACCATGTTGGTACGGCTGCGCCGAAAAATATTATCATAAATAATTCGTGTTCCATTCTAGTGACAAAGACTAGTTACCATACATTAATGCGTTTCTAATATTGAATGCTTTGTAAATGTACATTGCTAAATTTCGTACAGTGTTCTTATTCTCTGAGTTTATGAGACCAATAAATGTTACCATATTTGATATGATTCAATGTTTCTTAGATATATATCGTTTGCGTATATCAAGATGTCACATTCAATAACGAAATTATATTCATCCTCTATTGTGTTACAATTTATACATGTTCTTTCATTTAAAGGTATTCGTACAGGTCTGGACCATCTTCCAGCCTCTATGTGTAGCCTATGAGATGAGACTCTTAAACGGATCAAAGCTTGACAAAATTTGTAAATACTAAAACATTCTAGGTATGGTTGAAATCTAAAAGAAGAAATTGTATTGTAGAATCGTGCTCGTGTTCTAC